>LZPO01097906.1:25376-44405 GCA_001675575.1 Neotoma lepida
ATATTATACCATGTGAATATCTTGTGCCCAAGGAGGCCAGAAGAGAGCGTCACCTGGGATTACAGACTGTATTTAGCCACCAAATGGGTGCAGGGAACCAAACCTGGGTCCTCTGCAAAAGCAACAAGTGTTCTTAACCATGGAGTCCTACACCTCAAATTGAATCTTTTTTTTAACTGTCTTTTTATTTATTCTTTGTAGCTTTCATATCATGCATCTCTATCCCATTCATCTCCCTATCACTTCGTATCCACTTTCTGCCCTTGCAATGCCGCCCAAAATAAAATAAAATTTAAGAGAAAAGAAAAAAAAGAGAAATCTCATGGTAGTAGGTGTAGCGTGACACAGTGAGTTATACAGTGAACCCTTTTGTCCATATATGTTTACTTGCAAGTGTCCATTGCAGAGTCATTGGTCTGGTTCAAGGCCTCTGGTTTCTGCTACACCATTAATACTGGGCCCTCTCTTGGATATACTGCTGTTTTCCTGTGTCATGGAGATCCTGCAGCTTTGAGTCTGTAGGTCGGGCCCCTTCACATGCTCCAGCAGATCATAGATGGGGTGGATTTTGGGGGGGCGCAAATCATAACCCAGGTTCTGGGCCTGGGTCGTTGCTGGGTTGGTCAGCCCACCAGCTCTCTCCAGTCCTCACCACCAGGGTGAGCTCTCCAGCATTGCCCCAGACAGTTCACCCCTTACACCCACGAGCAAGGGCAGGACCTGTTCTCCTACTTTCATGCCCTCAGGGTTGGCTCTCCCACACCTACACCATCAGAGCCAGCTCTATTGTGCTGCCCAGGTGAGGTACAAGGGCCACTCCCCCTGAGTGTTGCAGCTGGTGAGGGGCAGAGACAGCTCTCCCACCCACCATAGGTGGATGAGGGCTGGGGGGGCATCTCTCCCTCACCCATACCACCTGTAGCCAGAAGTTTCTCTGTCCCGCCTAGCCCCAAAGTCCAGACAAATCTCCCCCACCTGAGCTTTCGCAGCCCCTTATAAAATAATCACACAGAGGCTTATATTAATTACAAACTGTATGGCTTCAGCTTCTTGCTAGCTAGCTCTCTTATCTTAAATTAACCAATTTCTACAAATCTATATGTTGCCACATGGCTGTGGCATTACCGGTCTGCTGACATCTTGTTGCTCGTTCGGTGATGGGCTCATGTCTCTCCTGACTCCACCCTTCTTCTCTATTTCTGCTTGAATTTCTCACCTAGCTGTAAGCTTTCTTGCCATAGGCCAAAATAACTTTATTTATTATCCAAAGGGAGCCACATGTCTTCACAGCATACAGAAAGACATCCCACAGCACTTCCCCTTTTCTGTCTAATCAAAAAGGAAGGTTTTAACTTTAACATAGTAATTATATATAACAAAAGTTATCAAGTAAGAATTACAGTTATAATATCTAGTCTAGTATTTGGCAAAATTAAAGAAAATATTCCATCATCTATCTTATTTTGTGAGTCTAAAGTTTGATATCTAATTTATCTTATATCATGACTAAGGAAAGCTATAATTATAACTATCTAGTCTTCAACCCCATCAAAGACCCCAAAAGGATATAATATTACCTGAGTAAATAGGAAGTGCATTGTAAGCAAATTCCAAACTTCTAAAAATGAGAGACATTTGGCTGCCTGGACAGTCACCCAAAGTTCCTCTGCAATGTTGGCGCATCCATCTTAAGCCTATAGGCTTAGAGTCTCTCAGTCACTTTTCCCTGTGTCCTGTAGAATGTCTGGCAGTCTCCTTTGTGAAGCAGGAATCTGAAGGACCATCTTGCCTTGCGAAGTTCAGTGGTCACCTTCCTATGGGTCCTGAATGTCCAGTTTATACAGCATCCTGTCAAGCAGTCAAGGCTAGGGCACATTTTTGCTCAGTAGCTAACTTTTGCCACAAAGAAAGCAAACTCCATAATCAGTTTCTTCAATGTTCATCATCCTTTTTGAAGTAATTGGTGCTGCCAGGGGCAGACGTGTCTCACTGTCCAGAAAAGTCTAAGTTCTTCAAACATTTTAAATGCCATAATCTGTAGGTCTTTGATGAAGATTACCTACGTACCTATGAATTGAAATATATCTACGTATACCTAGAAAACTAACATGATTATAAGTTTGATTATCATAGATGACTAATTATTAATCTGTATTTCTTAATTATACATTACAACTTTAAATGAATTACATAAACATAGTACCTTAAACAAGAGTAAAAATATACATATAGGTATAACAAAATTAACTTTAAATTTGTATCAATAAACTAAAATCCACAGCAATGTAAAACATTTCAAACAAGTTGTTGCTCTTTAAAAGTAGATCAATAATCTAATGTTTTATCCTATCATATCTATATCCTACATTTCTATATCATATCCCCCTTTTTTCTTTTAGAAAGATATTGACTATGACCAATAACAATTTGTAACCAAACCCCTAAACAAAGACTAACATCCATAATCCATTTTTGGGGGGGAGTGGGCATAGTCCTCTAGGCTACTTTCTGCTGATTGGGGGTGCTGGTAGTTTTATGGGGATCCTAAGAAAATTCAAGATAATGGTCAAGTCATGGGAAGACTGTCTATAGCCTTTGCTGATAGATACTATCTGTCAAGGTTCAGGAGGTCTCACTTGATCAAATCTGATCCATCTTAACCTGGAACAAATCCATAGCCTCTTGCTTCCTGTGGAAACAAAAGCAGAGCCTCCTTTTCAAAGCAATATATCCTTAGACCCAAATTTTGAAGTCAAGATACCCTTAATATATATATTGGTTTAACTCAGTAGCCTTTACAATCAAATGTCTCTCTCCAGTTAAAAATCCCAAAAACAATATAATAATATGCAGTACCCAGATTCTTTGTGTAATTTCTATCCTTACATGGCTTAACTTTTATATTATTCTTATGTCTCTTTAAAGACTTTATTTTTAAAACTATTTATTTTCTTCTATAACTGTCTATATTCATTTTTCTCTCTCTTCCAAGCCTACATATATTTTTTTTTACATACACTGTAAACCATTTAAAGTTTTATTCCATATGAATCTGCCTTATTGTGAATCTATAATTCTTTTTTGGCCAGGAGAGATTTTAAACTGTTAAGCACCAACACAGCAGCTTTGGCTGCTGACTCTGCCCACTTCAGCTTCCCAACATGGCTGAGGTATGTTTACTGCCATCTCTGGGAGCCATGCTCACCTCGTACTATGGGAAGCAATGGGTCTATGCCTCCATCAAGTAGCGTGTAGCCCGGAAACTTTTTTTTGTACTAGCAAAAGCTAAATCCATCACACAGCATGCTGCGTGGCTTGGAGATGCCTCAGACATCCTACAGCAACCACCATATAGCAGATGAGGGGCAGGGTCACATCTCCCACACTCACATTCTTGGGGCCAGCTCACCCACACCCACACATCCCTGTCTAGAGGGTCAGCTCTACCATGCTGCCTGGGTGAGGTATAGGACCTGCTCTCCCCAGTATTGCAGCCAGTGAGGGGCAGGGCCAACTCTGTGCAGCCCTATCCTCTCAACCTCGATGGTATCAGGAGCCACGTATATCAACACAGACTGCAGGTGCAGTGGGGCTGTGAACCCAGACGTGGGTCCTGGCAGCAGCCCAGGCCTGTGTATCACCATGGCCTTGGGTGGCAATCAAGCCACCTACCTCAGCCCGCTCCTCACCACTTTTATCCCTTCAGATAGGCCTCTGTCAACAGGACATGAACCATTCTCTCTCTCTCCCTTCCTTACCACACCATACATCTTCTCACCATAATAGTGCCCAACTGCCTGGCGTACTGTCCTGGGCATGTGTGTGGGTCTCCTTGTCTTGCTCAGTCCCTGATGGTGCTGGACAGGGCCATGCTTTCTCCTGGGAACCCAGGATAGGTCCCCAAACTGAATCTTTAGGACAGGGAGCATTCTAAGTGCTGAAGAAGGGAGAACAGTGTGCCCATAGGGAGTAAATGAGCTGAAATCCCCAGGAAAAAAAGCCATGTTTGTATTAATGAGTCCACAGGCTGGCTGGTTTGAATGTAGTAAGTACAGAGAATTGGAATGCTGCAGATCCAGCCAAATTATCTTGAGCAATCATTAGTCCCTGAATAGCAATTCACTGCCCACCCCTGCGTCTGACCTAGCATCTTTGACTGTCACCTGAAACCTTTTGGAATGTGTTAACTAAACAGATCACTAGCTTCTAGCAATCCAAAAGCTAAGAATATTGTCAGCATCTTAAACCTACAGCAAAGATTTCCCCCCACTTTTCTGTAACCCGCCTGCCTAATGCTAACATTTCTACCAGTATTTTAGATTTTGCTTGTTAGGTTTGGGCCTTTTTTTTCTTTGTGTCCTGGCTGATTTTACGTCAACTTGACACAAGCTAGAGTTATCTGAAGGGGCAGGGGGACCTCAATTGAGAAAATGCCTCTATAAGATCCAGTTATAAGGCATTTTCTTAATTAGTGATTAATGTGGGAGGTCCCAGCTCAAGGTAGGTGGTGCTATACCTGAGCTAGCGGTCCTGGGTTCTATAAGAAAGCAGGCTGAGCAAGCCATGGGGAGCGAGCCAGTAAGTACCACTCCTCCATGGCTTCTGCCTCAGGTCCCGCCTTCAGGTTCCTGCCCTGTTTGAGTTCCTGACCTGACTTCTTTCAATGATGAACAGTGCTGTGGATGTGTAAGTCCCAAGTTTCTTTAGTTATGGTGTTTTGTCACAGCAATAGAAACCCTAACGAAGACAAGTTAGTATGAGGATAGTGGAGCATTGCTGTGACAGATACTGACCATGCTGTATGGGGGAGGGTTGTGGACGGACTTTGGAACTTTGGACTGAAAGAGCCATGGAGTGTTAAGAGCTCAGTGGGATGTTCTTTAGGAGCTTGGAAGATAAGAAACGAGGGAAGTACAGACAATGGAGGCCTGGCTTGTGAAGTTTCAGAGGGATGTTTAAAGACTATCTGGGCCATTTGTTATTTTGAATTATCATGCATGGTAATGATCAGCTGGGGCTGAAGAATCAGCTGTGATTAACAAGAGACCAGCCCCATAAAACCTTTGTGTTACTGGGATAGTTGGTGCCGATTAGCTGGAGCTAAGAAATTAGCGGTGGTTGAGAAGAGACCAGCAACACTGAGATGAAATCTAAGAAATGCTTCCTCAGGGTCATCACACACAAGCTGTGTTCCAGAAGCAGCTAAGGATGTACCTTGTGCTGGCAGCTAAACTTTGTAGTGTAAGAGTCACCCAGGTGGTACTAGTTTTGAAGACATGAAGGGGTCATGGAGAGCAGCTGAGGTTTGGCACTGTGAGAGGCCAGGAGAGGCCATTGGTGAAGGTGCAGCCTCAGTGACAGTTGAAGACCCAGGACTGAAGGGGTCATGCAAAGAAGTTGAGGCTTGGCACCATGAAGAGAGCCTATGAGAGGCTATTGGTGAAAGTGCCACCAAGTTGCAGCAGAAGACTCCGGTGTTTTGGAGATTCCAGCACCATGGAATGACCATCAAGAAGAGCAGCAGCAGTGGAGAAGTCTGTCAGAGCCTAGAAGACAACCTGTGTGCACTGCAGAGGACAGAGCTGCAGACCTGACCCAAGCCCCTCGGAGGAGCCCAGAAGATCATGAGAGGATACTAGATACTGGACACTGAGTTAGTTATATTTTTGGAGTTTGAATTTGCTCTGATTTGATTGTGACTGTGCCCTGGCTCTTCCCTCTTAGTCTTCAATGTATTTTTATTTTACAGGAGCCCACAGTGGAGAGACTGAATGTTTAAAGAGAGTTTTAAGTTTTAAAAAAGGCTTTTTTTATTATTTGCATTGGTGTTTTGCCTGCATGTATGTCTGTGTGAGGGTGTCAGATCCCCTAGAACTGGGGTTACTAGACAGTTATGAACTGCCATGTAGGTGCTGGGAATTGAACCTGGGTCCTTCAGTAGAGCAGCCAGTTTTCTTAACCACTGAGCTGTATCTCTCCAGCCCAGAGATTTTGTGTTTTTAAAGATACTGAATTTTAAAGTGTTTGAATTTGTGAAAACTGTGGGACTTTTAAAGTTTGTAAATTGTTCTATATTGTGATGTTGGTGTTAATATGTGATCTTGGAGATGAACAAGAAAGGAATGTTTGTAGCTTAACATTGATGTGTTTGTGTGTCAAGTTGACAAGGGGTCAATTGTCCTGGCTGGTTTTATGTCATATTGACACAAGCTAGAGTCATCTGAAAGGGGGGAAACTTCAATTGAGAAAATGCCTCCATAAGATTCAGCTGTAAAGAGTTCTTAATTAGAAGTGGGGAGGGTCCAGCCCATGGTAGGTGGTGCTATCCCTGGGCTGGTGGTCCTGGGTTCTGTAAAAAAGCAGGCTGAGCAAGCCATGGGGAGCAAGCCAGTAAGCAGCACTCCTCTATGGCCTCTGCATCAGCTCCTGCCTCCACATTGCTGCCCTGTTTGAGTTCCCATCCTGACTTCCTTTGATTAGAACATTTATGTGGGACAACCTGAAAATGTGTTTCCAGGCCATAGTCACTCACATTTGGCTCAAGAATAAATTCTAATCCCCTTTCAGATTAGAACTGTGTTTTGCACCCATATAGAAAGAGACACACTTCCCTCCAACCCACAGGGTAATAAAACATGTTTGTCAAACACATGAAACCAAACAAAGTTTACATTTGCTATCTAGGTGTTATTAAGGAATATACATTCTCTTACCAAGTACAGGCAAACAATACTAAGCCCCACACCCATATCCACAGGGTCAATCCCAGTACTGGGCATTTCCTCTCACTGGCTTTAACCACCTCAGCTGTGCCTTCTAGGACATACTGTTTTGAAGCTACTTGGTCAACCTATATCACATGCTTCCTGCTGGGACTGAGAATCATGGATTTACCAGAGGTTATGTCCAGGTAGACCTAAGTCTTAAAAGATGGAACCAAAGCCATGAAGTCAGTAGGAGGTGGCCCCTAACAGAAGAGGTGTTGCAGGAAGAAGTGACATCGAACAGGAAAACCATATATTCCTGTGTATTCCTTGAACTCTGCTCAGTCCTGCTCCTGTCTGTGCAGGTGGAGTAAGGCATACCTAATAGCCTAGAGGGGACTGGAGTAGCTAAACAGAAGAAAGCAATGTTGTGCTCATTAAACACTTCTTGGAAGTGTGCTATTTCTAAATTAATTGCCTTTGTTTCTGCTACTGTCCATATGTCTCTCTCCAATTCCTTGTTCTAGGACACAGACCAGGAGGTCCTGGGATGCGCCCACCCAACTCCAATACCACTGGGGACTGTAATGCTCTCAAGTTGAGGTCTGATTTGTCTCCTCAGTCATTCCTGATCAACTTATATCCCCCAACTTCAGGGGCTTCCTGGCTTTGGTGCCATTTCTCTTTCCTCTGTTGTGGCTGAAGTGGAAGGAAAGCTCACAGAATCTCACTTTATGAATTGGCAGGGCAGCTTCCATTACTATTTGGCAGCTAGTGAGAAATTATAAGGCTTGAAGGTCATTGAGAATGGATCCCTTCCTCATGGACAGCTTTGGGTCTCACCCACTTCCTATGCCCTGGAAAACACATTAATTTTACAATGAAACCAGCAACAGTGGTAGATAAAGGAAGATGGAAGTATGGAAATTGCCCCCCTTTAAGACCTAAAGTAACATATAAAAGGATAGCAACAGATTAGACCAAAGGGGAGAAGTTGGAGCTAAGAGGGATTTGTTGGGGCTAGTAAGTGTAGGCTAGTTCCTTGTGGTACGCATGGCTATTTTTATAGATGTATTTTTTTTTTAAGTTCTTTTAACTGTGCTCTGTAATGTGATTTCTGGTGGAAAGAATGGGTTCTGAGTGGTGTCTCTGGCCCTGGGTGGAGACAGGAGTTAGCTGCCAGGGGGAATTAAAAGCTTAATACAAGCTTAGTACATTCTATAGCAGAGGCTTTCTAGTAAAGGACAAAAGTGTACCACCGCCCCTCTCCTAAGAGTTAATCCAAGAGGGCCTGCCAATTGCCGAAATAGGAAGCCACACTTGCTCCAGAGACTAGGAAACAGTATAAAGCCTGCCTAAAGTGTAGGAGTATTGACCATTGACCACTCCTACCCCTATAATAAGCGCTGCTGTAACACTATGCTGTCGTACTGAATGCTTTCAAAGCTGATCACAAGGACTGGGAAGATGAGGGGAGGCCAGAGCACTCAGGGCCATGCTCTGTGGAAAGTATGTTAGAATTCTCACCTTACACAATCCTCACCACCCTGGAGCAGGACACTGAGGCCTAGAGAGATTAGTACCACTTGCCTGTATTCACACAGCCATAGAGTGGCAGCCACAGTCTCAGAACAAAGTCAACCTGGCTGTGCTTTGACTGTCACACAGTGTCCCCTGAGGCTTCTGCTGCAGGAAGTCTTTTTTCAGCACTGGATGCTGAAGCTACAAAGGAGTTCCACATTCTTCCAATACCCCACCAAGAAGCAGGAGCCACAAAACTACTCCCTATCTGAATGCGACAGAGAAAGCCTCCCAAACAGTGGACAACACCGAGCTTGTGGATTACAAACACACTACTCTGATACACAAGTGTGTACTGGAACATACTCAGCCAGAAGCTTTTGAAGCCCACACAGCTAAGTGACTATAGTCTCAGTGTTATAATACAGTGTGAGGGAGGCCCTGGCAGGTGGAGCCAAGGTGCCCCACTGGTGGGTGAAAGACAGACACCATTCAGACAGGGTTCAGTGAAGAGTTTTATCTGGTGGAGGGAAGAGAGAAGGGAGAGGGAAAGAGGGAGGGAGAGAGAGAGAGACAGAGAGAGACAGAGACAGACACAGAGAGACAGAGACAGACACAGAGAGAGATTGGGTGCAAACCTCGTGGGAACAGAGAGAAAGAGAGAGGGATGAGGAAGATCTTTCTTTTTAAAGGGAACTTTTTACATCAGGACATAGGGCGGGTCCCTAAGAGGTGGGCCAGAATACCAACACTCAGTACTCACTGACATGCTTACACACAGGCACACACACTCAGGCACATGCCCACGCACACTGCACTCAGAAGAGGTTGTGCTGAGGGTTTTCCTCATGGACCGCCCCAGCTAGTATTAAGCAAGAACCATGTGTGTTTTATCCAGCTGAGCACTTCTCAAATGTATTTCATCAGTATCCCTGCAGACAAGAGCAGTGTTCTTGCTACCACCATCCCAAAGGCTCATACTCTTGTCCTTCACACTCTGTAGTTGGCAGTTCCCTGTGTCATCAGCCAAGGAATTGTTCCTGAGGTCCAGACCTGGTAGTTTGAATTAAAACAACAACAAAAATACCTCTTATTTTCTATATATGAGATTATCATGAAATATTTTTGAATGTGGTCTTCAGAATATATCCATATTAAAAGCATGTAATGCTTCCAATATCCTGGGACCCCAATAATCAGAACTACTGCAGATGTCTACCACATACTGCAACACTTCCTGAGGCGTGAAGCCTCCTATTTCCGCCAGTGGTGCAGTACAGCTCCCTAGAAACACAAATGAGGATTGCACAACTCTCTTCCTCTTTTAACAAAACCTTCTTCCAACTAGTTCCTCCATTGTTATGGAGCCGCCCATTCTCTGAGTACAACAGGAGCAATTCCCAAAGATGAGTAACAACATGTAGGTGTGCTACTGTGTCAGAATGAGGCCCTACAGTCCAATGTGTTTCTGAATGGTTTTGCCCAACTGCTCACTTCAAACTTCAGTTATGAGGAAACTCAACAGATGTCAACATGGCAGCCACCCACTTATTCCTACCAAAGGAATTCCATTTACTTTTCAGGTCAGGAGAAGATGAGGCCCTTGATTCCAGTCTTGAACACAAACATAAAGGCCCAGGCAGGCAAGCCTCTGTGTCCTTGGGCTCCTACCTGTGAGTACCACATGAGTACAAGATCAAATGCAGACCCTCCAGGTGAGAAACTTACCCCACTCTTGAGTGTGGACTCTTTCTTCATATGCCACTTTTTCTCTTAATCCTGTGCTTAAATCTCTATTAGCTCTTCTTGAGCTGCTGAGAAGGACCACTGGGTAAAGGCACTTGCAGATAAGTTTGATGACCCAAGCTTGATGCCTGAAACCCATAAGGTGGAAAGAGGGAGCCAACTCCCTCAAGTTGTCCTCTCACCTCCATACACATGCCCACACAGCCATAAGTAAATATAAAAAAAATGTCAAAAGATTAATCTTTTGTTCAACTCCAACTTTGCTTTAATTTTTTTCAGAAAAAAAAATCATCTAATATACTAAAATATACTCAAATTTTTCCTTTTCATTATCCTATAAATAACACAATATGGCATTTAACTTATATAGCACTTTCATTGTACTGGATATCATAAGTAATTCTAGATTTAGAGGCGATGGTAGGACAGATCTACCTTATATACAAAGGCCACACCATTTTACATAAGGGACTCAAATATCTAAGGATTTTTGGTATCCCCACAGAGACCAAGGTACCATTGTCTGTTCAATGGGATTTGATGGAGGGCCTACAGGTAATGATGCTGGGAACATAAAAATCAGTTTCTATCCTCCTGGCACTCATTCAAACAAGATTAGAAAAGTTGACCAATGTATTTCTAGGACCCGTAGAATTTGTGGCATTCTAAAACACTAGCTCTTGAGGTCTCTTACTGTCTTCTCAAATCTTCAGTGGCTTTCTTCAGAGTTCTCCAATAGTAATAGACCCCCCCACCCCGCCATGTGATCTCTTCTGGTCCTCCGACTTCAAATGGAACAGGCTGGTTTCTCCAGCTATCTCTGCAAAAAGGCTCACCATCCTTCCATGATCTCTGAATCAACCAACCCCCCCACACACACACACTCACAGAAGTTCATTGTCGAAATGCTGCTAGAGTAAAAAGCAAACCTCCTATGACTGGAAACAGGATCTGTATGCTATAGTATATTTGTTAAGTGAAATACTAAATTGCCTCAGATGCATCAAGGCTACATCTAGTCAAGATAAATGGTTAAGTGAGCAAAGCAAGAAAAAAACAGGGAGCTGACAGGAGGCTGCTAAAGAAAACTACAGACATCTTTCTTCCCAAGGACATACAAGAAACTACTAACAATTTCATTGAAAACAAGAATCGACTGTAGGATGGGGGTTTGGAAGAGGTCCTTTTCTGTGTATATTTCCAAACATAGAGCCATACTTTAACAATATTTCTTAGAGGAAGAAGTTGGGGAGGTGTCACATGCCTAAGAGCATCAGAAAACAAGCTTTAGCCTCCCTGACTCTGTCCTGGAGGAGTTCAGGAGAAAAGGAAGAAGAGAGTCAGGGGTGGAAGGAGAGGAAGGGAGGAGAGCAGCCAGTTCCTATCCCATATGTACTTGGCTACTGGTCCATTCAAAAGCACAAGAGTTCCACATTCTTCCAATTCCCCACCAAGAAGAGGGAGCTGAGAAGCTACAGTATATCTGAATGGGGCAGAGGAAGCCTCCTGCACAGTGAACAACACCGAGCTTATGGATCATTAACACACCACTCTGCTATCCCTAAAGCTTTGAGCTTTCTACAATAGAAAGTTCTCATAAATGGGTTATTAACCCAAAGAAAATGTAAAAGAAAAAGACAGGTTCAACAGTACTTGTTAAAACACAATAGGGAAGGCTTTCTCAGGGAACATGATTATATAACCACTGCAAGGCAAGTGTTGAAGCAGGGGAAAGACTAGGCTCAACTCCAAATCAGAAAGGGCAGTTGAGATCATAACCAAGGAGCAAACAATAGACAGTAACTATGTGGAGACATGGGGAGGAAGAAGAATTTAGACTAAATTAACCTAACAAGATCCCTGCTGAAGCCAGGCCATGGTATGTGGTGATTATATTGTGTCCCCCAAAATATTGTGTACCCTAATAAAACTTATCTGGGGTCAGAGAACAGAACAGCCACTAGATAGACATAGAGGCCAGAAAATGGTGGCACACACACCTTTAATCCTAGCATTCCAGAGGCAGAGATCCATCCAGATCTCTGTGAGTTCAAGGCCATGCTGGAAACAGAGCCAGGCTTGGCAGTATAAGCCTTTAATCCCAGGACTTGAGATCTGTGTCTTGCTTGGGAAAGATATACGCTTTTAATCCCAGGAAGTGATGGCAGGAAGCAGAAGGGTATATAATTCATGGGGACTAGGAACTAGAGCCTCTTAAGCTTTGAGGCTTTGGGCAACAGTTGAGCTGAGATTCATTCCAGTGAGAACTCAGAAGCCTGCAGTCTGAGGAAACAAGATCAGCTGAGGAGTTGGGGAGGTGAGGTTGGCTGTGGCTTGTTCTGTCTCTCTGATCTTTCAGAATTTACCCCAATATCTGGTTCTGAGGTTTTTTTATTAATAAGACCTTTTAAGATTCATCTTACAATGGTAAACAGACATCACCTGGGAGACGGTGGGAGTGAGACAGAGACAGCTGGCATGGAGAGTCCTGCGAAGGCACTTTACTAGGATTCTCTACTAAACTGGATTGGAAGACAGTGCACAGCTGAGCCCAGCAGAAGATCTCGGAGTCTGACCAAACTTTGTCCAAGCGAAGAATCTCTGCAGAGCCAAGTGCGGTTCTTAGTTGAGTTCACCATGCTTAGGTTTCTAGATTTTAGATCATAGGAGAGCAACTGTCTCCATCAAACAGCATTTATAGGATGCATGTAAGTGCCCCAAGATTTGGCCATAAACCTTAGAACGCAGGCCCTCCAGCCTTGCTACCAACACAGAAAGTCTGCCTTCAAGTAGGCCTTTCTCTGACAAAGTTGAGAGTGTAAATTTGAAGGGACCCCAGTGTTTCTAATTTAATTGGCAGAAAGAGGGTAGCTGGTGTTTCAAACTGTCCAGGAGGGTCTCCTGTGTGGCCAGGACAGACAGCTTTACATTTTCTCTGTGCTTTTTTCTATGTGGGTTGTTTCACAGCCCATCTCTGTCTGTACTATAGATTCTCAGAGTTCCTGTGCTCTCCTTTCGTCACCTGTAGGGCCCTTCCTCCTCCTGCTGGGTCCCACTTAAACATCCCAAATGCTAAAAGCAAAGCTCCCTTCCATGACCCCACTATTTATTGGAGAAGGACAGTGGCTTACACTTCCACAAGCACAATATGTACTAACTAGAAGCCATCAAAGACCATTTTTTCACACTTAAACTTCTCATCTGTCTGTATGAGAACTGTATTAATTCCCTTGTTCTTTGGTTTGTTGGTTTGGTTTTGGGGGGTTTTCGTTGCTGTTGTTGTTCTTGCTGGGTTTGGGCAGTGTTTTGTTTTGCTTTTGGGGTAGAGGTGGTTCATTAGGTGGTGCTGGGGACCAAACCAAGGGTTTTGTCTTTGCCAGGCAAATACTCTGCCACTGAGCTAAATTCCACCCCACAAACCTGTGTTCTGTGGAAAAGCAATGAAACATCAAAGTTATCACATGGGGAAAGAGGCTGCAGAGGCTGCAGTAAGAGAAATGGAAGAGAATCTTGACATGGAAGGGCTTGCAGCAGCTGCTCTTCCTCTCGATCAGTGTCCACATCCTAAATCATCTGAGGCCATTGCTTGGTGGTTATCAGTACCTTGGGTTTCTGTTTTACTGGTGTCTGTTTTTCTTATATTTTACCTTAGACTCTTTGGTCAAGTCATTTCGGGTAACAGGTCCACATATACACATGTGCCCAGTGATTGTTTCGGGATAAGACAAGTTGTCCCCTCTAATTAAAGATGCTTTGTCCTGAAGTGATTCACTTCCTTTCAGCATCTCAGCTCATGCTTAAGGAATTTATTTTTGCAATCAGATGTAGCTATGACTTCTGTGATTGAGCATCTGCTATTAACAAACACAAAAAGAATGTTTGATGCATTGGCAACTCAGTATCCTAGACTGTTTGCTTTCTTCTAAAACTGCTGGCCTCCTGGTGCCAGAGGTCTCATTTAGTTCTGGTGGACTTTTTGCCAGTTGTTTCCAAAGAAAAGCTTTTGGCTCTGCCTGTATTTTCTTTCACTTTGAGACTTGAAACTCAGGATTTCCCACATGCTAGGTAAACTAATGACTAAGCTATTTCCCAGCCCTATTTTTACAGCTTCTCACTAAGTTGCTCATGGTGGCCTTTAATTCATTCTGTATTCTATGCGGGCCTTGAGTTTGTGCTCCTCCACTCTTGCAGGAATCTGGGATTCTAGGCTAGCACCACCAGGTCCAGCTTTGCCACTGCTTTGTAGAAATTTCAGTTCCTTTGTTTCACCCTCTCTGATATTGCTACATATATTTAGTTATGTGTCAAGCCGCTACCAGGCTTCTTGTGATCCTGGCTTTCCTGTCATGGAGCACTATTTTCTTTTCTTGCTATTTAATGTTTGCAGTGAACCAGTTTTCCTATCTTCTTTTTCCTTTAATGCCTCTGTGTTCTGCATTCACCATTTCCCCCGGCTCCTTTGACCTCCTTCCTATGCTGGCCCCCACAGTTGGTAATTTGGACAAGCATTAGAAGGCTAGGCTTCTTTGTCCCCTGAGGCTTACATTGTGGCCTCTTGTCCTACTTTCATGCCCTGCTAACCTCCTTCCTACCTAGGACTCCCCTCAAGATATGCGTTGCTCCTCTGGCCAAGAGTAGCACTGCCACTAGGTCTCATATCCCCATCCTCCAGTTCTCCAGGTCCTCCTTGCTCCATCAGTCACCTTCCCCACACCTGACTGCTCTGTGCCAAAAAAAAATTAATAAACAAACAACAATAGCAAAACACATAGGCAAGGCTCCCTCATGGGAAATATCCTTTTCCTCCATCCTTTTGTATCCTACTATCTCTTTAAGCTATTGTTCTATTATGTCCCCTATTCTGTCAAGTTTCCTAAAGACTAATCATGTCAGGTGTGGTGGAGCACATCTTTAACTCCAGAAAAGACAAGGCACAGGCAGGCAGATCTCCATGAATTCAAGGCCCACCTGGCCAGCCAGGGCTACAGAACCAAACTTTGGCTCAAAAACAAAACAAACAAAAAAAGACTAATCTGAACTGGTTTCAGTTCCCCACTTGCCCAAACACTATCTTCAATAAGAAAAAACAAACAAACAAACAAATAAACATGAAGTGAAATGTGAAATGGGAAATATTCAAAGATAGAAAACAGAAAAGAAAACATCCCTACTCCATCTGTCTGCTGGGAAAATGTATTAATTGACTAATTAGTTTCAGGATTTCAAGTCTCTCTTCAGAAAAAATTACATTGATTTTATATATCATGTGGATATATATGTGTGTTGTATCATATTATATATGTCTAACACATTCCCAAAACTATAAATGTATGTAAACATTGTCAATTTTATATACTTTTGTGTTTGTAGGCATATGTGTGTGGCATATGCACATGTGTGTACAGGTATATGTATACCTGTGGAGGTATATGTGTGCAGCATGTTGGAGTGTTCTTCTCTATCACTCTCCCCCTTATTCCTTTGAGGTAGGGTCTCTCCTTGAACCTAGCTCCAGTGATCCTTCTGTCTACTCCCCTCAGTGCTAGGGCTATAGGCAGTTGAGGGACCATACCTGACTTTTTGCATGAGATTTAGGACCTGAACTCTGGTCATTATACCTGTACATCAAGTATTTTTAACCACTAAGCCATCTCTCTATCCACTTATATAGTTTATTTTATAAATAGATTGCTTAAAATTTTATATCTTAAATAGCTTTCATAGTAAGCATATTTAGACACAATTCATTATTTCTAATGTCTTCAAAGTAGCCAGTCACATTGATTTACCCTGACTTGTGTAATCAATTCCATACTTAGAGATGTTTGGATCAACCTCAAGTTTTAAGGTTGTTTCTAATATCCTTATTACAAACAAGTTCATGAAGAAGCTGTGTCCTTCAAAATTCCTGCTTTACAAAAAGGACTATCAGATATTCTAGGCCTGTAGGCAGAAGATGGATGTCCCAATATTACAGAGGAAGTTTGGATGACTGTCCAGGCAGCCAGATATTTCTGTCATTTCTATAGTTTTGAAGTTGCTTTCTTTGCACTTTCTGTTTATTCAGGTAATATTTTATCCTTCTTGGGTCTCTGATGGAGATTGAAGACTATATAGTTGTAGTTTTACAGTTTTCCTTGTTACTAAATTCAGAAAAGAAACTTACATAAGAGATGTAAAGTTTATAAAGTTGAGAAACATAAAAGCTTAAGTTGTTTATTTAAGAAGATGTTTTAAGGTCTAAACAGATATCTTTTAGGATGGTAATACAAGTTATGACAGAAAATGGTTTAGGTATAAAACTTTATACTAACATAGTGATAGATAATACAGTACTTTCTCTGTATTTGCCAAATACAAATGAACTGGATATTGAAAATGTAATCCTTACTTGATAATTGTTCTTACTGTATATAGTTTTACTAAGTTAGAGGTAAAACCTTTCTATTTAGACAAAAATGAGGAAATGTTGCAGAATATTTGTACACTGTGTGAAGATATGTTGCTGTGATTGGTATAATAAAAAGCTGAATGGCCAATAGCTCAGAAGGAGAGATAGGTGGGCATTCCAGGCAGAGAGAAAAGAAGAGATGAATCTCGGTGTGAAAGAGATGCCAGAGAATATGAAGAAGAAACAGGAGGTATAAAATGGAAGAGAGGTAAAAAGCTACAAGACAAAATGTAGATTAATATAAATTNGTTAATTGAAGTTATAAGAGCTAGTGGGACAAGCCTAGGCTATAGGCCAAGTTTTCATAATTAATAAGTCCCCTTGTCATTTTTTGTGAGATGGTGGCTCAAAGAAGTTCTGTTCATAGGTCTCATGGTGGTACCTATTTGATTACTCAGCCTTATAGGGATGAGTTTCCCTGAGCAAAACTTTGCAGGAGGTCTGAGAAGAAGACAAGATCCTCAGGATCCCAGTCTTCTGAACATTCCCATGATTCAAGATGTAGGTAAGAGATACCTACTGGGCAGCAAGACTAGCATGCGGAGGGCAAAAGACAGCTCAAGGCTGTGATCCTTCATGGTGACCACTCACCCCATGCGAACTTCACATTCCCTCTAACCCATTTTCTCCAGGGCTCTCTACCCCTCCCTGGTCAACAGGCATAGGGCAAATATGAGGGTCAGCTACCTGATGTGCTGAGCCATTGGGAAATGAAATATGCTCCCCTTCTTTAGGTACTTACTCTTCGAGCCCTTCTTACTTGGCAAGATGTAAAAAGCACAAATTTCAATGCTGTTTCCTAGGCCAAGTAGGGCAGAGGATGGGAAAGTGAGCCAACGGGCGTGGGGTCAGCTCTGCTTTGTTTTAGTTAGCCAGAGGGAGCTCCAGCCAGCTGATGGTGGTTTTCAATAGGAGATGCAGAATTTACCCTTCCTTGTCCTCCATTTTGAAAAGTTTCTGCACCCCAATAAGCCTCTCTGCCGATGCAGCAATCCAAATCAGACCAAATCAAACTGAATTAGAAAAAGCTGTGGTTTAATGGGAAAAACACTGCCAGATGATTTTCGAGTCCCCTAGAGAGGAGACAGGGAAGAGAGACAGAAAAAACATGTGTCTGTTTTCTGGGGTGTAGTTTAAAATACCCTGTGGGAGTTGTCTTGAGCATCTCTGGGGAAGGAGCAGTGTTTGGTGGGCTTGAGACAGGGCAGGGTTTGGAGAGAGAGAGATGGGGGAGGGGAGTTGACATGGAGCTTCCACCAGAAGAGTTAGTAGGAACATTACAAAGAGATTTTGAACAGAAATGTGCCAGAGATATTTTCAGAAAAGTCTAGCAATGTGCCTTTATCTTCACACCTGCTTGAAATCACTTTAAAAAAAAAAACCCACATGCATAAGCAAGACTGTAATTTTATCTCCTCTGATATCTTTGCACACAAGAGCTGTTTCTTCCTAACTCCAGATCTACAATCTTGAAAGAATGGATAAAATGTCCCTTTTTACTTAAGGTTGTACTTGTGTTGAGTATGAGCATTTAGTTCCCCGAGGAGCAGCCTTAGCCACCCTGAAACAGTCAACATTCACTGACTTAATTCCTCCTGCTGTTCCCTGCAGGGCCTGAAGGACAGGCTGAGCAAGCAGTCAGCAGAAAAATGACAAGGATGCAAGCTCTGCATTTGGGGCTCAGAGTAGGTAACTCTTTGGGATCTCTGGCTGATATGAATTCCAGCCATGCCCCCATGATCATGCATGCTCTGGCAAGACACTGTCATTTCCACCCAGTCATTTCTGGGTCATACGTCCTTTGTAATCCATGCACTATGTGGTCACGTAATTCATGAGCAGCATGATCACGAATCTATGCTCATTTGTGGAGTAGCCACGTGGGCCCATGTGCACATGCCCAGGGTAGTCCTTAAAAGGCGGGTCCCATGCACCCTTCCCCCTCTCTTCACATGTCTCTCCAACAGTCCTGTTCACATCTTGTCCCTTTTCCTCCTAACAAAACTCTTGATAATGGGTTTTGTTGTGCTTTGAAACTTTTCTTTGCAGGGTAAGAGTGCCACATAAAACCAACATTTAGTGCCGTGCCAAGCAGGCCCTCCTGGAGCTCTGAGCCTGGGAACCTATGCTGAGGTTCTGTGCCATCTGACAGCCTGCCTACCATTTCCCTGGCTGCCAGATTCCTTTGCACAACACCAGCCACTCCGATTGGTGAGTTGCCCGCTTCCAGCCAGTGTAAACAGTCTCTTGGACCTGTGGGAATGACCATAGAGCATCCGGTGCCCCTCTGGTGAGACTGGGAGTCNCTGAGACTGGGAGTGCCCCTGGCCCTGAGACTGGGAGTNCCCCTGGCCCTGGCCTTCACTGGCTACAGTCGGTCCCTAACACAGGCTAAAATTTCTAGCCATTTCCCACATCTACAGTTTGAGATATACTTCTCACTGTCAGACCCCCGACCTTGGGCTGTGTCCTCAGGCTGTACATTTCTCTCACTTGACAGAGCAGTGAATGCTGTTGGACTCCTGGGGGGTACCTGTCTATGCAAGCCTTGGCCCTACCCCTACCTGACGAAGTGCCTTGGTGATTTGTGCCTGTTTATAGATCCAT
>LZPO01097907.1:0-12294 GCA_001675575.1 Neotoma lepida
AAAAAAAGTAAACTTAGTTTGGCAGTGTTAAGTGGGTCTTGCCATTAATTGATACATATTACCTTTAAGAAACTTATTCAAGCCTATCAGTTGATGTCTAAAATACTGACCCTACACAGAAAGTCAAATAGATGAAAAGTGACTTCTAAGGCCATTAAGATTCAGTAGGTAAAGATGCTTGTTGTGCAAGCCTGGCAACCTGGAAGGTGGAAGGAGAGAATCAACTCCACAAAGCTGTCTCTAACTTCCACATTGTGCATTGTGGCAAACACATCATACTCAATCCCCCAACTCCCATCTCATAATTAATTAAAAAACAAACAAACACAAAACCCCACCTAACTTCAACAGCTGCAGAAAAAGCTCTTCTGTTTATAGAATTTTAAAAGAGCATTTATCAGAACACTCTAAAGTACAAAAAACAATGTAACTAAATTTCATCTATTTTCAAGCCACAGAGAGGAGAATGAAGAAAAAAGTAAGAAACTGGGTAATTTTCATTAAAAAAAAGTCTTGATAAGAATTGTTAACAATTATAAACAACATTCAAAGATTTTTCTAGTTACTAGAAATAATGACCAATAGATAATGTGTGCAAGTTAGTCATGAAAAATTAAAATGGTAAAAACCTTGCCTCATAAAGATAACATCACTGGCTGCAGAAGTGAGTTTTAAAATTGGTTACAACAAATCTACTTAAAATGTACTTCCCTTTAACTTTGTCTATAGATATTACTGGAAAGTACCATGAGTACTTAACGATGGGTGACAATTAATACTACAAATCTTCTACAAATGTACTGTCTCATTATTAGTCATACTTTAAAATTCCCATTATCAAAGGCACGATAAATAAAGGTAATCAATTTTACAGGGGTTTGTATTTGGCATTTACCAGTATCAACAAAATTGCCACAGCACATTAAATCTTGATATAACAACTCTATTTGATAAATAAGGTGATACATGAATAAAATGAATGAACCTCAAAGAAACTGTTATTTGCCTAATATCAAAAAATGATAAAGCAGAAAAGCTAAAACCTATGTGTGTACAGTAATGCCAAACTACCAGTCCCAATGGCAGTGATACTACAGAAGTTAGTATCTACTGTGGTTGATATTTTTATAATAGATTAGAAGTACAATACTGATAATGGCCAAAGAAAACAACCTGTTTTGTTTTATACGCAGCTCTTATGGACTGAACATTACTTCTAGGAATATATTCCCAAACTGGTTCATTTCTGATGAATCTTACCTACACTATGAATAGCATGATTTTCTAGAACAGGAGACGAGTAAAGACATGAATAAAAATCCAAAATTTTAAAAATGAGTAAAAAATTTCAAGGCTGGGGAGATGGTTTGGTTGATAAAGTGCTTGCCACACAAGCATGAGGACCTGGGCCCTAATCCCCAGTACAAAGGTTAAAAGTCAGACGTGGTGGTGTACACTTGTAGCCCTAGATCTGAGGAGGCAAAGACAGGGTGCTTGTAGCTTGATGGTCCACTAGTCTTGTCCAAACAGGTTCAGTGAGAGAACCTGTCTCAAAAACACCAACTCCAACAACAAAAATCAAAACCCCAAGAACCACCACCAACATCAACAAAAAGAGTAGGAGGAAATGATAGAAGGAAGACACCTGACACTGACTTCCGGCCTCCACCTGTACATGCACACATAAAATGAGCATGGACACATGCATATAACACACACACTGAGAGTTTAAAATCCAAGGGCATTAGAGAAAAAGATTAATGGGAATATGGGCAGTAATAGAACCTGGCAAACTTTTAAGGACCATATTGAGAAAAAGGTTCTTGGAAAATAAATGACTAACTACTTGTTTTACTTTATTAATGAATTATCACTTACCAATTATAACTGAAGTTTTAAGTATTAGTCAATGCTGTGTTATCCACGTTCACTTTGGAAAGGAAGCATTTTCATTTCACTAAATAGCTTTATAAACTACAAAATTTGAAGTTTTTGATACACTAATTCTTCTTTACCTAACTGAAGGCAAACTAAAATCCTGGCTACTTTTTCAAAGAGTTACAAAATTGAGAACTAATTTTCCTTTCCCTAATAGAAGACAAAAAGCCCAGGCTGATTTTAAAGAGTTACAATACAGACTTATTTCAGTAATTCAGTCTTGATTCCCACTCAGCAAGAATATAATTTAAATCTTCTATTTTTAACAAGTTTCAGAGAAGCTGTAAGTATCCTTCCAACTACAACAGAAATTTAGTAAATTTAGAGTACCTTCTGCCTCAAAAACAAAACAATATACTTAAATAAACTTGTAAAAAGAGGAACTGTGCCAAATGGCTATTACCTATTTTCATTAGGAACTTCAAATTTGGATAAAGTAAATTCGAAGAAAGGACACACACCTTTCATCCCAGCACTCAGGAGGCAGTGGCAGAAGGATCTCTTGTAAGTTCGAGGCTAGCCTGGGCTACACAGTAAGTTCCAGTCCAGCAGCTAGGGATTACACAGTGAAACTCTATCTCAAAAAAATAAATAAATAAAGAAAGAAAGAAAGAAAGAAAAAAGTGACAACTACCACAAACAAAATGACAACAACTGAGTAAACATTTTTTTTCTGCTAGAAATAATAAAGAATAAAAGGATTTTCTTCCATCTGTACTTAAAAAATAATAAAATAAAATTTCCCTCAAATTCAATGCACATATAAGTTTTTAAGATCACAAATAAAAAATGGATTGTGGGAAAATAGTCAATACCTATGTGGTAAATTGTACCATGTCATAAAACTTTTGTGATAGGACATTATTATAGTTTAAAAAACAAAATTATAGTAGCAATGACTATCATTGACAGATTTAAAGAATCTATACAATTTCTTGAGATGAACTACAGTAGATGATAGAGATTTTATTGTTCATCAAATAGCTGTGTGTGATCCCCAACGTGGCCCAGATTCCTACCAGTAAGGGCATGTATTTTGATTAATGGGTTGTGAGTGGAAATGATCTGTCATTCCACGGCTAAAATATTTAAAAGTTAAAGGAAGACCCACAAGCTGCTTATTTCCCTGTGGTGTCCTAATGCTCCAGATGCCCAGCTATATATATCAGCAAAAACTCTATCAGCGTGGCTTTTGGAGATACTGTGTGGAGCACATCTATTCCTTGGCCAATTGTTGAACAAATAATGTTAAGTCACTGACATTGTAGGGTTAACTTACCATAGTCTGACTAAAACAGGTTTATCAATATTAGACAGCAATAATTTTGGCCCATATGTTTAGTAGGTTTATCTGAAAAGATAAGAACCCTATGATATGACACTGTTTTCACAGTGAATGCTGCATGGTCTGACCTCCTGTAGTCAATTCAGAAGAGCCCAACAGACAGTAAATAGAATTCTATTTCATCTCTAATACTTAAGCATATGTACTAAGAAAACTCGTCTGGATACAGTGCCAAGTACCTGTAGTCCCAGCATTTGGAAAGTTCACATAGCAGAATCACTTGATTACAGAGGTTTCAGCCCAGCATAGACAATACAGACATACATCCTAGAGTGATTATATCATGGCACTCTATCCTAAGAAAGTGGTCATTCGCTGGGCGGTGGTGGCGCATGCCTTTAATCCTAGCACTCGGGAGGCAGAGGCAGGCGGATCTCTGTGAGTTTGAGGCCAGCCTGGGCTACAGAGTGAGTTGTAGGAAAGGCGCCAAAGCTACACAGAGAAATTCTGTCTTGAGAAACAAAACAAAACAAAACAAAAAAGTGGTCATTCTCTCCTATGTAACAATAAATGATCATACTAAATTTAACTGGCATTATTTTCTAATATACAGTCCGCATTCAAATTTCCCCATCTGCCCCAATAGTGTATTCTAGAAGAATAATTCAGGATCAACCCATAAGGATCAAGTTGCATTTAGTTGTTATATCTCTTTTGGTCTCCTTGAATCTGGAACAGTTTTTCTACCCCTATCTTTAATCTTTCAAGATGCTGACATTTGTGAAGAATTAGTATCAATTATTTTATGGTGTTCATCAATTTTACATTGCTTTGATTTTTTTTTCTTCTCATGACTTAGGTTGAAAGAAACTGTATGTAGATAATTAGAAGAAAAAAAACCCAAAGTAAATCATAACACACTTCTGGACCAGTGGGGACAAGAGAGGGGAAAGGAGGATGGTGGTCATGGTGGTGGGAGACTGACTGACTGTCTTACAACTACTTTTCATGCTTTCTTAATACAAACACAAGCCACTCCCACTTTGAATCCACATGCTGACGACTCTCAGCCTTTCCAGAGAAATAAAAAAACAAAAACAAAAACAGCTGACTACCAGACATCTTTGACTGTTTTTACACACAATTCAACCTGATTATGTTCAAAAGTCACTTCAGCCACAAAGTTACTGCTGATCCTCTGCGTCCCATTTTCTTTAACTCAAATGTCATCTGTAAAGCACAGTCAAGAACCTTGCTGCTGCTTCACCCCACACATGAAATAAGATACCAAGAAGCATGTTAACTTTTACCTATATTTCTTAGAGATATTCTCATTTATCCAACTATACTGTCATTGTTCTAGGACCTTAGAACTTCTCTCTTTTTCAATTGTCTAGCTGGGTTCCAATAGTCTTATCATCTATAGCTAGCTTCTTCACTGTGTAACTTATCTAAACACAAGCCTGATCAAATGACTTCCTCTTAAAATCCCTCAATGGTTCCCCTTCAAGCACAGGATAAAGTCAAGCTGCATTTCCTATCTACATCTCCACTAACTAAATGACAAGCATTAATGTTGCTGTCTTCAGTAAACTGTTTTCCCAACTTCAGTCATTAGATATCACCTTTATGGCTTTTGTTCATTTTTAGTTGGGGTAAGAAATATTGGAAATGTTATTACATTTGAAGCTCATTAACTTTTTCCCATGTAAATCTCAAAATAATTTGATTAGAAAATATTTAATGAGCTTCTATACTATGAGGACNGTATTATATTAAGTACCATGAAAGACACAAAGTTATGTACCTTAGGAAAGTCTATGAAGAATTTCCAACATAGAATATAAACTTGACTTAAAAACAAAACAAAACAAGACACATGTATTTTCATAACAAGGTAGAAAAGTAGATCTAGGTAAGATGAGAGGAAAGAAAAATTATTTCCAAATGTGAAAGGTTAGAAGGAAACAAGACAACATTTCCTCAAGGGGGTCTTTATCAACTCACTCTACATAAGTAGACTGATAAAACTGCTCCCAGAAGTCCTATGTTATTAACAAAATCCCAGGCCCAGGGCTAGGGATGAAGGCCCAGCTCTTCATGAGCTGTTATGGTCAATGAGGTCTGAGAGGCCCTTCAAACAACACAAGTCATTGCCAAACAAGAGTGTAAGATTCTTTTGCTAAAGATGCCACATACTTTGACTGCAGAACATAGAGAAATCAAGTTGGAATTGAGCTAGAAGCTTCCTCCTTGCTGGCTAGTTTTAGTGTAAGGCTACCGTGAGAGGTGACAGTTATCAATGGTCTTATCCAGTAGTAGCCTGTGTGTGATAATAGTGACCTGCCAGGAAAGATGTGCCCACTAGTGCAAGAGTGCCAGACCCTTGAAGGTTACCAACTGCTTTCAGATTGGATGAGGCCTGCTCCACAGGAGGGAATTCATGACTGGGGAGATCATAAACCCTAGGAGGTATCTACTACTATAGTTTTGCTAAATGGACATGCAGTCAAATTGCCTTCAAAATATTTATGTTTACACCTCTAGATAAGTCCTGCTCTCAACCCTGGTCAGAAAAGATTCTCTTTGCTGTGAGCAATGGTTAATTCAGACTAATAACTGGTTAAAGTTCGGAGAATAAGTGATTGTGAAATTCTTAGTCCTAACTAGTACATCTGTATCAATATTCCCTACCCCCAGCCCCTCAAGGCTCAGGGAAGAAGAAATAGAGAAAAATGTAAGAAAGGAATAGAGAAATGAAGAAGGAATAGAGAAAATATAAGAGTCAGAGGATGGGGAGAAATGCTGTGAAATAGTGCCTTCTGAACATGACATGGCTATTGCACTCATGATCCCAAGGAAGCTGTAGTCACCTGCACAAGATGGAGCCATCCACACTTGAATACAGCTTGGGGAGGGGCTCATGAGGNTCCATTCATCTCTGAAGAACTACTGGCAGTTTGATGGCTGCTGGAGGAAAATCATCTTTCTTCAGTTGGGCAGACACTGGCAAGTTGCCTGTTCTACAGTAAATAACCCTACACTGATGCTCATGAAAGTAACTAAACTCAGTAGATCATAAAACACAACAAACCACAACAACAACACAACTCTAAATAAATTGAATAAAACACATGAAAGTAGGAAAGAGATGTTCTAGGAAGAAGTGGTCTAGAGAGCTGGAAGAAATAAAGGGCAACTTACTCAATTACCCATTGTGTGTATGGATATGATCAAAATACATTACATATGTATGTATGCATGTGTGTATGCATGCATGTATGAAACTGTCAAATAATAAAAACTTTTTTTTAAGAGAAAAGTCTGAGCATGAGCATCATGATAATGTGAATATAATTGGCCCCCATAAGCTCATAGGGAGTGGCACTATTAGGAGGTGTGGCTTTGTTGGAGTAGGTGTGGCTTTACTGGAGAAAGTGTGTCGTTGTGGGGGTGGTCTTTGAGATTTCCTATGCTCAAGCTATACACTCAGTGTCTCAGTTCACTTCCTATTGCCTGCGGGTCAAGATGTAGAACTCTCAGGTCTTCCTCCAGTACCATGTCTGCCTGAATGCCACCTGCCATAATGCTAATGAACTAAACCTCTAAACTGTAAGCCACCCCAATTAAATGTTCTCCTTTATAAAAGTTGCCATGGTCACGGTGTCTCTTCACAGCAATAGAAACCCTAACTAAGACAACTGTGAAGGAAGTAATCATTCTTGCTCCCAATTCAATTTATGCCAACTACACTAAATTAGTTTTATGTTCCTACACATAAGAAATCTTCATTAAGTACACCTTTATTACAACTGAAACTGAAAGGATGAAAGGTATTAAGTAGATACAAACTCAGAATCTAATGGGTATCTTTTTGGACAAAGTTTTCCAGGTGTTATGTCCACTCTACGATGTCTTCCAAATGGGATATTTAATAACTAACCAGCTTCCAGCATGTTTTCTAGATTCTGCAGTAGACTAGAATAGAATGCTTCTAGACATGTACATATAGTATTTTTTCTTGTTAGTTGAGCCAAGAATTTGTCAAGAGAAAATAGAAGGCAGGGCTGGAAGGGCATCTGGGCAGGCCTGTCAGGGATTATCTTCAGTGCCTTGGTTGCAGTGTAAGTCCCTTCCCACTGTGGATGATGCAAATATTTGGTTGGGATCCTGGACTGTGTAACTGGAGAAAAGGAGCTAAGCAACAGCATGCATTCATAGTTCTCTGCTTCCTGATTGTGGGTACAATATGCTAGCTTTTCCAAGCTCCTAATTCCTTAGCCTTCCTGCTGTGATAGACTATACCCTGGAACTGTGAGATGAAATGAATCCCATCTCTCCTGATTTACTTTTGCCAGAAAATTTTTATCACAGCAAAAGGAAAAGAAACAGCTGTAGAGATGGCTAAGTTATAGCAAAGTGCTTGCCCTGAAAGCTTAAGAATCTGACTTTTGTCCCTCAGAATGCACATTTTAGAAAAAGCCAGGCACAGTAATGTTAACTTTTAATCCCAGCACAGGGGAGGCAGAGGCAAGGAGGATCCCTTGGGCTTGCTGACTGACTAGTCTAGCCAAATCAACAAGTTCCACAGTCAGTCAGAGACTGTCTCCAAAGATAAGTTGGAGAACTGAGGAATGTGCATGTTCTCAACCTCGAACCTTTACACAAACATGTACAGATGTACACAAACATCCATACTTACACACACACACACACACACACACA
Organism: Neotoma lepida; assembly: GCA_001675575.1. Taxonomy (NCBI): domain Eukaryota; kingdom Metazoa; phylum Chordata; class Mammalia; order Rodentia; family Cricetidae; genus Neotoma; species Neotoma lepida. The sequence continues at coordinate 7,949 of LZPO01097907.1, forward strand.
CAGGAAAATAGCAAATGAATTAAATAAGCCAATACTTACAGATATTAAAAAAAGAGACATTATAGAATTCTCTGTCTCAAATACAGTTTACCATGTAGGCTTCTAGCATAAATATATCTACTTTTAAGTCTTGGCTTCAATATGTTCTGTACTTTAAATATTCTCTCTTCCCCAAGAATTAGTTCAGTGTCCTAACCTATATAATAACTACTGTATTTCAAGACAGATTACCAGTACCTAAAGCAGTAATATTAGCTCTCATACCTCCCTTTACCTTTACTTGCTTTCCCCACTACTAAACAAAGACCGTGCTGCGGAGATGGCTCTGTGACTGTTTGCAATGCAAACAGGAGAATCTAAATTTGAATGCCTAGAACTCATATAAAGCTAGGCTCAGCAGGAGTAGTTCCAGCATTCCTATTGTGAGATGGGAGAAGGAGACCTGAATTCCTGAAAATTTGTGGGACAGCTAGCTTGGCTTGTGTAGTGGCAAACAAGAGGCACTGTTTTAAATGAGGTAGAAGGCCAGAACTAACACCTGAGATTGTCCTCTGACTTCTGAATGTGGCATGTGCAATGTGTGTACATGTGCACAAACACAGACACACAGTGACACTGATCCAGTTCAGTGCTAGAGCTTTTGTTTGTGCAGTAGGCCGGAGTTTGATGATCAGCACTGAAAAATTAAAATTCTCCCTTTTTAGAGTGAAGAGGTATAAACCACTAAAGCAATTATTTTTTTACAATCAGCATATTTAACTATTTCTCTACGTACAACTGTATGGGTAGGTGGAATATTTTCGTTATTGGTTAGCAGGTTTTCTTTTAAATTTGTATTTATTTTAGTCAATATTTTACCCATATACTGTAAATGAACATTCTAGCAAATGAATTTTGATGTCCCTCAAGTTTTCTTAATGCTAAATTCTTAGAAGTCGGGTTCATGAGAAATGCTTAATTCAAATTTTAACTGAAAGCGTACAAGACAAAATTATCTTCCAAGAAGATTGAAACTCACTCTTCTGAATTTCTAAATTATCAATCTTAGGGAAGTGGAGAAAGGGGGGGGGCAAAGTCCTGATATTTGTTTCTCTAACCCACTGACATACGACATGAAATTCACCTAATGGGTAAGGGTGAGGGACAGGCAGCAGGGCAAGCAAACACTAACCATCATTTTTCCAAGATAACAAACCAATTCTCAATAGTAGATGGTTCTCGCTTAGTAACCTTCAGAAAACCTTGAGGGTGTTTTGGTATTCAGTATCTGAGGGTTCCAAAACGCCATACTGAATGGCACATTAAACCAGATAACAGAGAGGGAGGAGGGGTTATATGAGCAAGGAGGGGGTCAAGATCGTGATGGGGAAACCCACAGAGACAGCTGACCTGAGCTAGTGGGAGCTCATGGACTCTGGACTGGGGAGCCTGCATGGGACCGAACTAGGCCCTCTGAATGTGGGTGACAGCTGTGTGGCTTGGTCTGTTTGTGGGGCCCCTGGCAGTGGAACTAAGATTTATCTCTGGTCCATGAACTGGCTTTTTAGAATCCATTCTCGGGCTGGAGAGGTGGATCAGAGGTTAAAGAGCACTGACTGTTCTTCCAGATGTCCTGAGTTCAATTCCCAGCAACCACATGGTGGCTCACGACCATCTGTAATGAGATCTGGCGCCTCTTCTGTATACATAATAAATAAATCTTTGAAAAAAAAAAAAAGAACCCATTCCCTATGGAGGGATACCTTGCTCAGCCTTGATGCAGGGGGGAGGGGCTTGGTCCTGCCTCAACTGATATGCCAGGCTTTGTTGACTCCCCATGGGAGGCCTTATCTTCACTGAAGAGTGGCTGGGGGTGGAGGAGGGAGGGGGGAGGTTGAGGAGGAATAGGAAGAGGGGAGGGAGGGGGAACTGTGGTTGGAATGTAAAATAAAAAAGAATTATAATAAAAAAACAAAACAAAACAAAAAACCCCCCACACAAGTCTAGACACTATTTTGGATACAACTAACATGAAGAAGGAAACTGAATTGGAGCTTACAGATTATCTTTCAATGCCTAAAGTCCTTCAGTCACCTGTGAAAGGTTATCTTTAATATCTTTCTATTTCTTAAAATGATTTCTTTTTGTAAATAACTGTATATCTTAGTTGCTTTTCTACTGGTGTGAAAAGAGACACCGTGACCAAAGCAACTTAAGAGAACAAAGAGTTTATTGGGAGATTGCTTACAGTTGAGGGGGTAGGGAAGCAAAAGGGGAGAGGGAGACAGAGGAGAAAGGACCACCTAGGAAGGACAAGGGCTTTTGCAACCTCAGAGCCCAACCCCAGTGACACACCTCCCCCAACAAGGCCACACCTCCTAATCCTTCCCATATAGTTCTACTAACTGCAGACCAAGTATTCAAGTATATAAGCTTATGGAGTCATTCTCATTCAAACCACCACACTGTACCACAGTGCCCACCTTTCCATTAAAATTGTTATGATTTCAGATGTACTGTCAAGATTTCATTTAGTTTACATACTATCTTCCACATCTGTCCCTTAGAAGCAATTTTGAGAAGACTAAGGCTTTTTTATTTCTTACTGTAAAGGTAATATATATTTATATTGTAAATATTGGGGCTACTGATAAAAGGAGAGAGATTCCATCACTCTACTCTAACTACTGTACGTTTTTACATTTTCTTGTGGTCTTTTCTGAGCAAATACATTTTAGTTTTAGTCATATTCTGAATCGGCAGGATTTTCTTTTCTTAACAAGGTGGGAGAAGGCATATGATAGAATACTTCTTAATGTTTTAACTTTCAGTTGGACTTTTAAGCACAAATACTATTTTAATCTCTGGCAGCTACATAACTAATATTTTCCTTTGCTTATGATGAATTTCCTATAATGAACACATAAAATAATCTTGCAAGGACATTGTAAAGATTAAGTGAGAAAAGATAAATGAAAACTTACCTAACAGTTTACAGTTATAAGACTATAGAGACTAATTCTTTTATTAATAGATAAAATTTAAAAGATCTATTTCTATATTTAATGTGTGTGTGTGTGTGTGTGTGTGTGTGTGTGTGTGTGTGTACAAGTGAGTGCAGTTGTGGGCAGAGGCCAGAGCTTCAGATTCTCCTGGGGCTGAGTTACAGGTTACCTGACATGGGCTCTGGAACTGTCCTCAGCAAGAATACAAGCTCTTAACCACTGAGTCATCTCTGTAGCCCTTAGAAAAATTACTTCTGAGCCATCTAGTCCCTGGAATAATTCTATAGAATAGAGGTAACAATACACTTATATCTAAGTCATTTAGCAGTGTAGAACCTTGCCAGGAGGATCACATCACCTTGGAGTTTGTTAGAAATGCAAACACCCAGGCCCTGATTCACAATCCACATCNAGCAAGTTTGGGAATAAGCTCAAGGCAGCACTTTTTAAAACTCTGTTACCTACTTGAATGACCTGGAAAAACTAACCGAGCAAGGTAGACTCCTAAGAGGAATCCACATCTACTAATCACCACCAGTGCAAAAAGAAATATACCATGTAATTTTTAGCGATGTATTAGAAACCACTACCAAGGTGCTGGGGAAATGGCTCACTCTGCAAGCATGAGTACCTGAGCTCAATGCCTAGAACCCAATGTTGTAAAAGCTCTGTATAGTGGTAATCTCAGAGCTGGGGAAGCAGAGATCCCTGGGGTTTGCTGACCAGCTGGCCTAACCTTTGTGGAGAATTCCATGTCAATGAGGCCCTATCTTCATTGGTGTCTGAGAAACAACACTCAAGGTTATTCTCTGGCTTCAACATCCACACATACTTGCATGAATATGTGTACAGCCAAACCTAAAGTTATACTACAGTGTATCTTTGGTGCTGGAAAGAAGCAATTCATTCATATTTCTCATGGACTTACTTTCCCAAATCAATATACCTTAAAGCCAATCAGGAACCAAAGTCCTAGAAAACATTAAAAGCCCACCACTTTTCAACCCAATTCTCCTTTCTTTAATGCCTATATTTAGGAAAAACAAAAACAAACAAACAAAAAAACTGTTATAGCATCTACTGAAGACTTAGTAAGAAACTTTAATAAAATAAAATTTCAAGTCAAGTCAGTTTTATTTAATCAGGGTAAATGGCTAAAAGGAAACTATTGGTTGGAGAGACTAGTCTATTTGATCAAAATTTCACCTCATTTCCTTCTCTAAGTCAATAATCTTAAGGTACTAACAGTAAGCAAAATAAAATTTATTCTGGCAAGAGTATTTCCTCCTTCTTCTTCTCCTTCTTCTTCTTCTTCTTCTTCTTCTTCTTCTTCTTCTTCTTCTTCTTCTTCTTCTTCTTCTT
>LZPO01097907.1:17598-38541 GCA_001675575.1 Neotoma lepida
GGGGAGCCTCTATGATAAGATTTAGAAAACAATGCTTTGGAGGAAGTTCAATTACTTTAAACTTACTTAAATTCATTTTTAACAAATTGCACTGATTTATTTATCATTATTATACATGTATGGTGTGTATATATATGCAGGCAGGCACATACATATATCATGGCAAGCATGTGGAGTTCAGAGGACAACCATTGGAAGTTAGTTTTTATCCACCTTTAATGGTTCCAGGCCATCAGACCCACTCAGAACATTCAACTACATGCTTAGCCACCCATCATGGCTAAAAATTAATTTTAATGGGACCACGACACCCAAAGTTTCAGGAACTTCTTTAAGCTAAATTTTCTTCTATGAAGTTCAAAGCATTCAAACATTCAACAAACCAAAATCAGTAAGTAAGAATGGTTTTTACTGAATCTGAGATTCCCAAGGAAAGGTATGGCACAAATAAAGCAAAATACGAAACTTTCATCAAGATACGATTAAAAACCCAGAACAGGGCGGTGGTGGTGCACACCTTTAATCCCAGCACTCTGGAGGCAGAGGCAGGTGGATCTCTGAGTTCAAGGCCAGACTGGTCTACAGAGCAAGTGTGAGGACAGCCAGGAGGACTAAACAGAGAAACTCGGTCTCAAAAAAACAAAAATAAAAAACAAACCAACAAAAAACCTACAACAATTATTAATCTTTAAGTACATTTAAGACAATTACATTACATTTTTTTTTTATTTTTTGTTTTTTTCAAGACAGTATTTCTGTGTAGCCCTGGCTGTCCTGGAGCTTGCACTGTAGAGCAGGCTGGTTTCAAACTTGCAGAGATCCACCTGCCTCTGTCTCTGTCTCTTAAGTGCTGGGATTAAAGGTGNGGGCCACCACCACCAGGTTATATTACATTTTTATGCAAGAAAGAGTTAAAGTATACAGAAATGTTCAACACAGAGATAACAACTGGAGTTAACTCTTAACTTTTACCTATTCCTTTCTTAATTCCCTAAAACCATAAAAAGGGCTCTCCTAGAACTTCTTTACCAAGTTATTTTTGACTTCTGGTTGCAAATCTTGACTCTGAGTTTCAAGTGCCCAATTTTCAAAGAGAAAACTAAGAACACTTGAAATCCTGACTAATTCAACAGCATTAAAACAATGGGCAAATCCTTTATCTGACGTTTGAAATAGTACAATGTGAAAATTTTCTACATAAAATTAAACTTTGNTTTTAAATTTTGCATTAAATTTATTGAATGTGGCTTAAGGATCCAAAGAGTACTGTGTTTAATATAACCGACTTCGGCACAAGCTCCTTAAAGGCAATGGAGAGGCAGTAACAGTATAGCAACTACAAGGTCAAGGCTGGATTTTAGAGTCTGAGAAAGCTTTAAGTGCCTCCTGTCTCAAGCCATACCCTTAGCGAACTACTAATATCCTAAGCTCCCATTTCCTCATCAATAGAATAGAAATTCTATTCCTGAGTTTTTTCACGAGTATTAAATATGAGAATGAATAACAAACATGTAAAACATACACAGTTGACAAATGTTCAAAAAGGAGAAAAGGCATGAATTACCCCACCGATGGCTTTCTCTATTACAAATTTAAAGGTCAGTGATAAGATATCATTGAGAATGGAAATAAAAAGTTGCTCTTGGACTTTCAGTAAAGATTTTTCATTTAATTTAATCCTTGATCAACAGAACATATTATAGGCTAGCCAGAATTTTTACTCTTTATTCCCCTATCTGCTAGTCAGCATCTTTTTTGGATCTGTCTATCATTTAGTTACTTATCTATTCCTGCAACAAACACTTGAGGTAGCTTATTATAGACAACAAAGATTGTTTTTAAATACTGGAGTTCTATGTTATATTCAAAGAACAGCAAACGAACATGTTGACCAAACTGAATGGCTACATTTTTTTTCCACAACCCATCTAATCTTACTCTTTATGTGCACAAATTTGTTCGGGTTACAAAGGAGTAGGATTGGGCACACAAGCAAACTGCCTCATAACTACTGTTGGCAGGCAAAGAAGTACAACACATTTCTAACTGAAAAAAAGTTGAAAGAAATTAGGGCTTAAAAGAAGGAAAGCCATCCCCCAAGGGCTCACAGATGGGAGACTTCCCACTGTAATGACACTCTTCCTCCAAACAGATCCATAGATAACAAATCCATAACCAAATCACAGCTGCATATTTTGTAAAAATTGATTTGACCTTAAAATTCCTATAAATATAAAAGATATTCATATGGATAGACACATAGATCAAAGTAATAAAAACTGAGTCCAAAACAAATTCTTAGATATATTTTTCAACTGGGCCCTCAAGAATGTTAGAAAACTACTCTACCAATAAGCCATGCCCCAGCCCCGATTATGTTTTATTAATTTTTTAAAAAGTCAACTGCATTTTTATTTATTGTGCTTGGGCATATGCGTGTCATAACTCATGTCTTTAGATCAGAAAAGAACTTGCAGGAGTTGGCTCTCTCCACTATGTGGGTCTCAGGGATCGAACTCAGGTAATTAGGCATGATGTCAGGTAACTTACCCCCCAAGCCACTTGCTACCCTGGCATTTCTTTTATCATGGTTTTATGTAATAAGGTCTCACCACGTGGCTCAGTATGGCCCGAAACTTACAGTCCTCCTATCTTAGACTCTCAAATACTGGGATTAAAGATGCACGTACCACCATGCCTGGCTTCAAAATATTTTTGACAAGAGTGTAAAGACTGTCATTCAGCAGATAAGAAGACTCTTTTCACAAATCATGATAGACAACCATAGTACATGTAGAAGGGTGAAGTTGGGTCTATTTCACACTATATGCAAAAAATCCCTAAAACAACAAAAAAAAACTTTAAATGAATCAGAGACTTTAATGTAAGAACCAGACCAGAGGTTACTTACTCCTCATGTCTAGGTTTACCCAGTGCTTTCTTAGACATGACATCCAAAACACAAGCAACCAAAAGGGAAAATAAAAGCAAATAGAATGTGAGAAATAGGTCACATATGTGAGGAGTCTTGTCCTAATTTTTTTTTTTTAGTCCTGTAATACTAAAAACACTGATAAGCCAATTTTAAAATGGCAAAGTCAGATAACAAGAAGTACTAGGAAGGTTGGTGAGATGGCTCTGTAGGTAAAGGAACTTGAGGCTGAGCCTGATGACCTGAGTTCGATTCCTGGAACCCACATGGTGGAGAGAGAGGATTAACTCCTGCAAGCTGTTTTCTACACGTGTGCTATGGCACCCCCTCCTCCTGCCACACACACAAAATGACTAACTGCAAAAATGTAAGGAAATTAGAATCCTAACAGAAATGTAAAATGGTGCAACGACAATGGGAAACAGTCAGATAGTCTTGCAAAGAGCTAAACTCTTTTTATTGTTATTGTATAATCTAACAATTCCACTTCTGTATATGTATCCAGGAAACCTGAGGTGTACATCAACAGATATATTCATAAATGTGCTCAGGAATTTTATAACAACATTATTTAATTATCCAGAAAGCAAAAAATGACTCAAACGTTCATTTTGTCGAAGTGATGATCTCTAAGTAAAATGTGGCATATCCATACTGTACAATACTATTCAGTCACAAAAAGGAATGCAATCCTGAGGCAGGGGAGATGGCTCAGTGGGAAGAGTACTTGCTGAGCAAGCATGAACTGGAGTTCAAATCCACAGCACTCATGTGAAAATGTGGGTATGACTAGCCACACGCTAGCCTATAACTATAACTATAGTTCTATCTCAGGCAAAAACAGGAAAGTATTTCAATCTTGGGGGTGGGGGGGAGGGAGTAGATGACTGTGATGTCATCTTTCCTAGTAATGAACAAATAAACCCATAAAGTCATGATAGGAAGAAGGGAGGAGGATAGATGGGGAAAACAGGATGTAAATGTTTTAATTAAAAACTGTAAGTCACAAACTTACAAAATGAATTATCAAGTGTAGTGGACATAGTTGTCCATTTTTGAGATTGCCAAAAATACATATGTGAGAATATAATACCACCTTGGGAGGCATACTTACATTAGATATGAGTTAAAATCAAACCTTATATAAGTGGTTATTACTTGGGCTACTCCATCTAGGGTATAATGGTTAAGCTGTGTTGTAAAGAGTACTTACACAATATTAGAGTAACTTAAGTTGATTTAATTTCTTCTGTTTTGTTTTAAGACAGAGCCTCACTGTCTAGCCTCAGTTTGCCTAGAACTCATTTTATTGACAAGGATGACCTTGAACTCTCAAGAGATCTGTCTGCCTCTGCCTCCAGAGTACTGGGATTAAAGGCACATGGCACCATGCTTGGACAATTTAATCAATTCTCATCAAATATTTTCCTTTCTAATAATCCATTAAAGTGTCACAAATTCGCACATTTGTTTGAAAGCATGTGCAACAATATATTTTCAAGTAACATTCAGAAAGTTTGCTGCCAACTGACCAAAAGAACAAATATTTGCTAAGGAATTAGTCTAAGTATGTATACAGCATGCTTCTATGCAGTCAGGGTACTTTTAAGCAGTGTATATCTGTTATGTGAGATACACTTGATTATTTAGAATATTCTTTTAAAATACAAGATACTTTCAGGAACATATCAATCAGTTCCAAGTTTTTAAATTTTATTCTGCACACACTTGCTTGTTTTCATGTTGTTGTTTTTTTTTTCACAAGTTTCCCCCCGATTGCGCTTACAGTGCCAGCTACCCAAATTCCTCCCTCAATTTGATGGCCTAAGAATATCAAGCAATTCCCTTTCCATTTTTCAAAAATAAACACATCTCTCCCTTCTATCACTACCTTCTCATATGATTCCTTACTCTTTTATACTTCTCAGGTGAGTTTTATAAAATCAGGTGCCACGTGGGGCTGGGGCTGGAGAGATGGCTCAGTTGTTAAGAACACTTGTTGCTCTGCAGAGGTCCTGTGTTAAGTCCCCTGCACCTGTATCAGGTGGCTCACAACAGTTCCAGGGGACCTGACATTCTCTTCTGGCCTCTGCAGGCACCTGCACATAAGGTACATATACAGACAAGCAGGCACATGCCCATACACATAAATAAAAATGAATTTTAAAAACATTAAAGGAGCCATGTTAAAATCAATTATTTCTGATGAATCTGTTTGATTGTTTTATAATTATTCCTGTATTTAACACTTTTGAAAAGCTACTGGCATTTTAATTATGATGGTAAAGATAATCCCCTTGGGGTGGTTTGAATAAGAATGGCCTCCATGGGCTCCTATATTTGAATGCTTGGTCATTAGAGAGAGACACTATTTGAGAAGGATTAGAATGTGTGGCCTTGTTAGAGTAGATGTGCCCATGCTGGAGGAAGTGTGTCACTAGAGGGGGGAGGGTACAGGGATGGGGGTGGGGCTTTGAAGTTTCAAAAGCCCACGTTTGGCCCAATCTCTCTCTCTGCCTACAGATCAGGATGTAGCTCTCAGCTACTGCTCCAGCACCTGCCTGCTGCCATGCTCCCCACCATGATGGTAATGGACTAAGTCTCTGAAACTTTAGGCAAGCCCCCAAATAAATACTTTCTTTTGTAAGAGTTGCTGTGGTCACGGTGTCTCTTCACAGCAATAGAAAAGTGATTAAGACACCCCTTATGAACCAAGAAACAGTTCTCACTATACTACCTCATTATATGTATGATTTAGTAAAAACAGAAGGGCCAGTTTTGAGATTATGCTAGGTAAACAAATATACCAGGGATGCTATGGCAATACAGTCAATATACTGGGAAATTAAGCATTAGGAAAATAGAGTACTATTACCTTTTTATAATTTAAACCATACTGGATAAAAAATGTAAGTACAGCCTACCATAATGCTTTTAACATTATATGAAGACTGGAAAGTCTTCCAGGTCAGCCTTCAAAATAATTTTCAAACAGTCATTCATATCCACATTTGGCCAAGCCACTAAATTTTTCAAAATCCATTCCCTCCAGAATATNTAAAGTGATACACACTTTGATAAACTACATTTTTTATTCATAGACAGACAAAACTGACTGAACTTATATCTCAAACTCCAATGTCCATGTATGAAACTTGGAAATTAAGAAGACATCTTTAACTGCCTTTATTCTCCTTTACCCATTCCACCTGCATATAATCACTGGATGCCTTAATACCTGTTAGGAGTTTCCTTCTCTATATTCTCAGTATCTTAACTGAACACCTCATCAACTCTCATTAGCCTCCCATGACATCTTTTCTTCTCACTACTAATCAAGACTTAAAGAATAAAAACTAACTGGTGACTTACTAATTTCCCAATCCCTGTTACCTTTAATGCAAAACACACTTTTTATAGCAATGTGTGTGTACATGTGGTGTGTGGGGAGCACTTCACCCATGCATACGCATGTGGANGGCTGAGGCTCCTCTATCACACCCCACCTTACTTTTTGAGGCAGAGTTTCTCATGAACCCTGGAGCTTGTTGATTCAGCTAAATGGGTTGGTCACTGAGCTGCCAGGGTCAGGATCCACTTGTTCCTACCCTATCAGTGATGAGGTAATAGGTGCACACCATTGCTGCTAGCTTTAAAGTGTGTGTTGAGAAGGTGAACGTAGGTTCTCCTACTAGCACAGCAAGCACTCTACCCACTGAGCCGTGGCCCCCAGCTCCAGGTAGACACATTTCTCCACAATCTGTGTCCTGCCCTTGCTGTGGCTTTAAATCTTTTTGTCACAACTTTCTCAAGCCTGTGCCATCACGGTTTCCAAAATCCAACTATTGCTCCAGGCTCACAAGTCTGACTAAAGCCTATGGATTATATACCATCTCTCCTTAGAAAGGCTTTCCTGACTTAACTTTCCTACCACACTATTGTAAACTAGGTTCTCCCTCCCCCTCCCTCCCTCCCGTGCTGCTCCTGTACTTTCTCTGGCCCATCCTTACCACAGCACTACAGCACCTACAAAATGATGATTACCCATCTATCTATAAGCTTTATTAGACTCTAAGATCTTGGTGGGTAGGATGAAGGCTTTTATTTCACCATTTCCAATGTTGGCAGGTTCTGAGTTGAATTAGAAAATATACCCAATGTTTGATGACCAGAAGAATGGTAACTAGATTGATGGGGATGTCTTTCTGTATGCTGTGAATATGTGTTGCTCTGATTGGTTGATAAATAAAATGCTGATTGGCCAGTAGCCAGGCAGGAAGTATAGGAAGGATAAGAGACAGAGAGAATTCTGGGAAGAGAAAGGCTGAGTCAGGAGATGCCAGCCAGCTGCTCAAGGAGCAACATGTAATGAGATATAGGTAAAGCCACGGAACACATGGCAACATATAGATTAATAGAAATGGGTTGAGTTTAAGTGTAAGAGCTAGTCAGTAATAAGCCTGAGCTAATGGCCAAGCAGTTATAATTAATATAAGCCTCTGAGTAATTATTTTCTAAGTGGCTGTGGGAACGTGGGGCCTGGTGGGATCTGGACAAAACTTTCTCCTACACTAGATCAAAGCCAGGTACATACCACTGTATTTCCAAAATTCAGACTAAGTAACATGGTTTTGTAAGATCAAGCCTGGTCACCTAAATGAAAAACCTGGGACCCAAAGACTGAAGGAGAGAATGAATTCCTCTGAGATGATTACATAGACATGCCACACATAGCACATGTGTGCCCAAACACACACATGTACATGTATGCACTAAATAAAAGCATAATTTAAAAATTAAAAATAAAAAAGACTAAGTAATAGGTCTTACCTAGAAACTGATTTTTGTGTCTACTACATTACAGTTCTGAATCTTTACTACTTTAGGCAAATAAAAGATTATCCCTTAAAAATCAACAATATTGTTAACAATAACACTTTTATTTTTGAATCTAACTCTTTCAATTTGTCTTGCTTTATTAGTCCAAAGACTCCTAAAGCCTGAGACAATTTATAGAAGAAATGAGTTTGGGTTAAAAACTGGCCTACATGTTGCTTGGCTAGTAACTAGATTAGATCTTACACAAATTTCACTGCATATCTCCAAATGATATGTATATTTTGAAAAGCCATGATTTTTACCATCAAAAAATGTAAACATTGAAAACAGCCATAATATTGGGAGGAGAGATAATCTTAATAGAATCGGAGCATTCTACATGAAAAATAAAATTAATTTTCTCTATAAATCAAGACATCAAGGAAAATAGAGTATGGCAGGGCAAACTACTATTGGACCTCCATATAAAGAACCATAAAAATGTTTAAACCTTTTAACTTTGTGTTTACTGGATTCTACTCTACAATGAGTAAAGGCCTGAAAATGGGACCCCCCCATCCCAAATTGGACAGATAAAGATGCTCTCTGCCTCAAGATTTATAAAGAAAAAAGTAAAAGCAAATAAAATATTCAATAGTAGAATGAAAAGTTATGGCTCATCTATAACAAATTAATAGGTAATATTTGAAATACTATGAATAAAACATAAAAACTAAGAAAGCCTTTATGATATGTTCTTAAAACAACAATATGTATGCATGTTTATGCTACACACATATATAATATAGTTACATGTACTTATATAACTATTGTTATTGAATAATCTACTAGGAAAATAAAATTTTAATCTATAAAGTTCCATATTTTCAAAATAGCATAAGGAATTCTTAAATTTCTTCTAAAATGAAAAACTAAACACATTGAGAAATTTTCAATGTTAATAATCTTGAAAGAGTTTAGCAGCAAATTTACAACTGAGCCTCATCTGCCACACCAGAACACTATTATGTTCTGGCTTTTAAGAAAACTCAGGGAATGGAGAGTCACTGAACCATTACAAATATTTTGTTAAAAACATGAAAATATTTTTAGATTAAAAATACCAGATTCGTTTAAAGCATGTAATTACTATAGGTAACAACACACTTAGTTAACATATTAGAGATTAAGGCCTGAAGTTCACCCTAAGACAGCCGTAAATTTATTATAATTGAGCCACCTTAAATTCCAAGTTTGAGGCTCCTCCATCTGAAGACAGAGGGCAGTACAGGGTACCCTGACAACACTGGAACCAAGAGTGACTAGATAAGATTTAAAGCTATAAAAAATACTTCCTCTCTCACTGCCAGTACCTTCCCATTCCTAATATGCACAGATGGATTATGCAGATCAATGAGGCTGCAGCCTATCAATTTGTCTTTTAAAAATGTATATTGGAACAAACCAATAAAAATATGGGTGATACATCTGAAAAGAGCATTCACAAAAGGAATATGAAGTGCTAATAAAGAGGTGTTCTATATCATTAGTCACCAGAGAAATAGAAGTTAAAACTTACTGTGAGGTTACATCTCACCCTAGTCAGAATGGCCAAAATAAAGAAATAAATGTGAGTCATCAGTACATAGGTAGTGTGCAATAAATCATGTGACCCAAGGTTGAAGGACTACCTTGGGAATAAAAATATTTAAAGGGGTGGGCAGAGGAAGAACTCTGTGTGTGCTGTGTGTATCGTGTACCTGCTCGTGTACGTGTGGATTTATGTGCATACACACGCACATGGAAGCCAGAGTTCGAAGATGGGTGTCTTCTTCAGTAGCTTTCCACTTCACATTTTGAGATAGGGTCTCTCACTAACCTTGAACTCACTGAATTTATTTAACTGGCTAGCCAGTGAGCTCCAGCCTTCCTAGTGCTGAAATTACAGACCGATGTATTCTGCCAAAGTCCTCATGCTTGAACCACCAGCACTTTACTGACCGAGCCATCTTCTCAGTCCCAAGAACTCTTTAGCTAAAGATCCGAAAAGTATGTGGAATAGAGGCATAAATCTGCAACTACATCAACCAGGGAGTCTGGAACAGGAGGATCTGAGTTCAAGATCAGCCTGAAATACACTAATCAGTCAGCCAGCCAGCCAGCTAGTCAGTATCTGTCTGTCTGTCTGTCTGTCTGTCTCTCTCTCTCTCTCTCACACACACACACACACTGCATGCACATGTATATATTCACACACATACACATAAATAAAAAAAAATCTTTTTTTTTCTCTTAAATAGAGGGGAAAGACACAGAAAAACAGTAAGAGGATTCCTAAACCCCAAAGAGGAAGCTATTTCAAAACCAGAATTGGGATGGGGAGGTCAAATAAAATCAGCAGAGAACAACTTGGATCATTATCTTCCTCCATTTTTCAGGAAACAACACCATTTCTCCAACTTTAATCTTTACAGGAAGACTATAGATGCTCTTCACTGTAACATATGCATTATTTTAACATGCATTTATAAACGTTAAACCTGAACAAAATGTAAGCTATCAGTGTGGTGGGTAGTGGCTGGAATCCCAGCATTTGNGAAGTGAGGCAGGAGGACTGCTTATGTTTGAGGTCACCATGGGTTGCATACTGAGTTCCAGGGCAGCCAGAACAACACAGTTAACTAACAACTCTGTCTCAAAACAAACCAATCAGCTGAAGAGATGGCTCAGGAGTTAATAGCACTAGCTGCTCTTGTAGAGGACCTGTGTTTGATTCCCAGCACCTACATGGCCGCTCACAACTGTCTGTAACTTCAGTTACAGGATATCCAATGTCCTCTTCTGGACTCCACTTGCACATGGCGCACACACATGCAAGCAAACACTTACAAAATGAATACATAAATAAAATAAAAGTCTTTTAAAAACAAACAAAACCAGTAAATTCATTTTTAGTTAATCACTACACCATCCCTTATTTCTTGTTCTAGAGTCTACATACTAAAAGTTTCAAATACATGATGCTAATTATTTTCCCTATAATGAGAAAAAGTAATATATACTTCACTTATTTGGTAAAGTATTTAATCTAATAGCATGTACTAATATAAATAATAATATAATGCCATTTAATAATAATGCCAATTATACTAGATTTGTGGTGGTAATGGGTAAAAACTGCTCAAGTACAATATTCAGTAATAAAGCCACTAAGCTCTGAGAAAAATGTGACACTGTTTAAAGTATTAGTTTTTGATAATACTTTCATAAGAAAATCACCAAAGAGTACATTAAACATAACTTCAAAAGTCACTCACCAATAAACTATTGATACACATAAACAACATGAACAAATCCCAAAGCCTTCTGCTAAGTGAAAGAAACAAGACATGCAATGTTTTATATACCGTATGATTCCACTTANATGATATTCTAGAAAAGGTCAAAGCTGTAAGAACAATATCAGATGTACTGCTAAGGGCTGGGATAGAGTTAGGAAACTATTCACAAAGAGACACAAGGATACTTTTAAGAGAAACGGAAATACTCTGTCATGGTGGCAGTAGGTGATAAGATTTAATGTTCACCAAAACCCACCTAACAGAACTGGATCCAACAATGACTTTTATGGCATAAATTATCTCAATAAATTTAACTTAATTTTTGAATGCAGCTATCAGATCACCATTTAAGTTGAGCAGCATTTTTATATGCAGTAATGTGTTTCTCATCACAACCTAATATACATTACATCTAATAGCTGAGTTAGTAAACTTTAAAACTATGTTAAGATTAAAACAAAGTAATGAGGTAACTACTTTCTTATAATAAACCCTACTAAATTACTCCCAACTATGTAGTCCAAAGGACCAGAACCAAAGGAAAAAAATGTTTCTTATACTATATACAGTCCTGACAGCTGAAAAGGAATTCTGTAATTTTTATTTGATTCATTTTTATATGCAAGTTATAATACGCATGCAGTACTAGGGATGCATGTAAATAAAAAGCTCTTATCCCAGAGGCAAGAAAGCTCAAGTACATACCTGCAGTCAAGAAAACAGCATTTTGAAACCAACTGAAATAAAACTTGCCATTGGTACTCGTAGATTTAGAAACAGATCTTTAAGAATTATACATGGCAAGAGCTGTAGTTTAGCGTTTAGTGCTTAAAGGAAAGGCAAAGGAAAGAGGAAATGAAAGAGAAAAAAGAAAGGGGGAGAGGGGTGGAATCAAAGATGCAGCTCAATTTCAACTACACTGTTCAACAAAACTTTACCAAATGCCTAAAGCAGGAAGACATCACCGTATGGTGAATGGACCCAGAAACCAATTATTTTCTCTACAGGTATGTTATAAGCTGTACATATGCTGTGAAATGGAAGAAGTGATCAAGGGAATGTTCACAAAATGCTTTACTTTTCACTTAACATTTTGAAAAGCAAAACATGTGTAGACAAGTGGGAACACTAGACAAACATTTCCATGGATAATGTCACTGATTTTCTACCACTAATATTTTGAACTTTTATGTATCTATATTCCACATGCTACGCAAAATTTCACTCAGGCAGACAATAAAAGGTCATATATGGCTTTCAGGATAACCTGAACAGAGGTTGTGGGATATTGTATTCCTAGTTATTTTCTCAAGAAGGAAAGAGTAGCAGCTTTTAGGCTTATTACATTCCAACTTTCAATCTCAAGTTGTCTTCTAAGGCATAAGTAGACTCCTGGAAAAAATGTCCGTTGTATCATTTTTTTTAAAAAAAGAACAGAATTACTACTTATAATGAGCTATGCCTAATTTAACCCACCAAAAATTTCAACTTGGCCATTACCAAGGAAAAACTGAACTCTATATATAGCCTATACCTAGACGATCAATTTCTTTAGCTGAAATTGGCAAACCATAATACTATCAAATAAAGGCAAGCAAAAAAAAAAATGTTTTAAGTAGCTTCTTTAACTATGCCTCCTTGTGACTCCATAAGGAGTCAGGGAACTGAATATGGGTGCTGTGAAAATTTTAGCAACAATAAAAGGTTTCTGTCCACACAGCAACCAAAAATGAATTCAAAACCACATGTGGATGACATTGGAGGTGTTTCCTGCAGTGCTCACCAGTGTCGCTTCCCTTGACTTCACTGTGACCTTGATTCTGAATGCAGCACACAACTCAAGTTTTCTGTAGTATAAAAACATAATGGTTTGACCATGGAAAACAAAGACTTCTAACACTTTCAAACCACATTCCTTAGTTTGTACATACTAAATTAGTTTTTCTTTGGATCGTAGTCTAACATATTAGAATGTTAGATTTTAAAAATTACTATTTGAGTTGCTATCTTGAGTTTTGTACTAGTCATTATATGATTTTTTTTTTTTGTCTTGGAATTAGGAACAAATTTCCAACAACTGACCCCAAACATACTTCTACCATTCTGTACTACATATTTATGTGAGGTGGTGCTCTTGGCATGTATGATTATCAAAATATTGATCAACTCTTAAAAAAGCTGAAGAGGGCTGTGTGTGGTGATATACAGCTTTAATACCAGCACTCAGGATGCAGAGGCAGACAGAGGCAACTCTTTTGAGTTTTAGGCCAGCCTGGTCTACATAATGAATCCCAAGTCAGGTACAAATAATATAGTGAGACCTTGTCTTTAAAATAAAAACAAAACAAAAAATGCAAGCCTGAAGACATTACATCCTGTAGTATCAAATATTCAAACAAGATTTAATCCCGTCTGTAAAAAAACCCCAAGAATTATATATATCAATTTAGCATGCAAGTATGCTTTAGTCTTTAATGGGTGGGAAAATAGTATATATGCCAAAGAATTGTTTTAAAATAAATTTTGTTTGTAATTTTATTTTTAAAATTATTTATTTTTTATGTGTGGGCATTTACCTGCATTTATGTCTGTGCACCACACGCTTGCAGTGCCCACATTAGGCCAAGAGGGTAATGTACCATTGGGGACTAGAGTTACGGATGGTTGTTAGCTGCATATATATATAGGTGCTGGGAATCTAATCCAGGGCCTATGAAAGAGTACCCAGTGCTCTTAACTGCTGAGCCAACTCTCCAGCCCCAATATTTACAATTTATTAGCAGTAAATCTTTGATTTACATACCTATATATCCCAAGGTTACATAATAATTTCTTGGGCAAAAAAAGGTTCATCAGTNGAAAAAGTTTAAGAAGCCCTGCTTTAAAATTCTTAAGGGGTTTCAAATTGGCAGTGTTGGATAATTCAGTGATATGTTTCCTTGCTATGAACAATTTCAAGGGCATTTTTTTTGTACTGAAAATAACAAATACCATAAATATCAACCATAAAGCTTAAGATTTTAACATAAACCATGCCCTGACTTTTAGTACTGCTTTAGAAATTGTTAAAGTATCTGAAATAATATGATTTTTTTAAAAGTAATGGTCACATACAAACAAGTATGTACTTCACCTGTTTAAGACAGCATGAGTCTTTGGAATGGAGAAGACAAATAACCTAAATATAACAGTATCAAAAAGAAATCCAGTATTTCACATTTTCTCATAATCTTGGTATTTCTCAGAAGAGGTAAAAATACTTAAAATTGTTTTAATAAATTAATTTCTGCATGTTTCAAGTGTTTCTGACAAAAGGCAAACATAAACAAAAGGTAACTTTAGAGTTTAATGTTAAATCCATGTTAAATGATGTTTGATACAAATTAGATAACAAAGGCAATTTACCTACATGAC
Source organism: Neotoma lepida (assembly GCA_001675575.1). NCBI lineage: Eukaryota > Metazoa > Chordata > Mammalia > Rodentia > Cricetidae > Neotoma > Neotoma lepida. Next base: position 32,104 of record LZPO01097907.1, read on the forward strand.
TTATTTTAGAAGTTTAATGCATTCATGGAAAAATTTTGATGCTTGCTATTTTCATAAAGTAATTAAAAATTGTAATAAAGTCATGAAAATAAAATAGCTCTGACATTTTCTAAAGCTATTCTACACATATATTTTAAATACATAGTTGATATATTTAAAAAAAATCAGCATCCTATTTAAATTCATATGTATATATACAGGTATGCATAATGTATAGTAACAAAGTATTTTATAAGGTTATGATCCAGTAACTAGTGAACTATAGCTTATCAAAACCTAAGTCTTCTCTCTTGAGGAGGCCAGGGATAAGCACACATGCTGAGTATGGTGGGGCCCTGGATCAGATCCCAAACACTACACACACAAATTATTTTGAGGCTCTCTTTATAAGCTATACAAGAAAAAAGGTCTACTTTATAACCAAGCCTACTCTCTTCATCAAAAATTATAGTATGAATTTTCAGGTTGGAGAGATGGCTCAACAGTTAAGAGTACTAGCTAGCTGCTCTTCCACAGAACCCAGGTTCAAGTCCCAGCACCCATGTAACAGCCCACAACAGGCTGTAACTTCGATTTCAGGGGATCCAATACCTTCTTCTATGGAAACCAGGAATGCACATGATGCACAGACACACATGCAGGCAAAACATCCATACACATAAGAAAACATCTGCACACTTTGAAGAAGCAAGAGGGAAGAATGCAAAGAGAGGTGTTTAGAATTAAACATATTTGGCTTAGAATTCCCTTAACACTTGCTAGATTTACCACCCAGAANAAGTTTCTTAAACATGATAAGCTTCTGTTTCCATGTCTGTAAAACAAGAATACCATAGCTTCACTGAGTAACTGAACAGTTTTAAAATCATGATACACAGTATAGTGGATAAAGAACTCCGGAATACTTTTTTTACTTTTCACACTTCATTGTGTGACCTTGAGTCAGTCATTTAATCACCCTATAAGTTAGTTTTATAATATGTCAACCTCAGGGAATTGAGTTTCTAGTACATGAAAACCATTCAATATTGCTACATACTACCAGGTGTGGTAGAGCAAAACTATGATCCCAGCACTTGGGGAAAGAGGCAAGAGGATCCAAGCCAGCCTGGTCTACAGAGTACATTCTGGTCCAGCCAAGTGTACACAATGAGACCCTGCCTCCTGTCTACACACACACACACACACACACACACACACACACACACACACACACACCAAAAGGTACAACACCCGACTGAGAAAGATTAATTTTAGTTTTCTTCCTGTATTTAACTCCAATCCACCTCCTGAAAATAAAAATTCCTCATAATCAATTTTATTTTAAATGGCCCATTTCAATGCTGGAAGTGGTGGTGCATGTCTGTATTCAGCACTGGGAAGGCAGAAGCAGGAAGATCAGCTTGGTCTGTACAGGGAATTCCAGGCAGGCTACATAGTGAAAACACTGTCTTGACAAAGGGGAAAAAACAGGGGAAAGAAAAAAGGGGGATTTGATGTTTCAAATGCTTTGCTGAATATCTGAAAGAGAATTTCCCTCTGGCTATGGTGATGCACACCTTAATCCCAGCACTCAGAGACAGAGGCAGGTAGATCTCTGAGAGTTCTCAGCTTCCTAATGAGACCCTGCCTACAACAGAGCAAAACAAAACAAAATTCCCACAAAGTTATGTAATGGCAACAGCTCTGGAACAAGTACTCAGTCAAGTGGGCGATTCTGAAAGGATCGACATTTGACAACTACATAAATGCTGGTATTTTTAAAAAAAGTCATATTAATTTATAGATTTATCTTCTACACTACAGTTAGTTGGTCATTTTTATTTTTAAGAATGAAATAACTCAAAAGCTATTTTTTTCCTTTCTGAAAATAGATACTATGACAATTTCAACCCAATATAAAAAAAAACTTGAGAAGTAAAAACTGCACAGACCACTTAACAAAATTAAAAAGCTAGTTAAAACTTGATTTCAAAAATAGCATGTGTATAGACATAAATTCTATTCTATCTTCTAGCCTGACGTACATAATTTCTTTAACTATATAGCTTATGAATGTTGAGTCAATTGAGAAACCATACAAATACATGATTTTTGCAAAACCAAAGATGTAGAACCTTGAACTTTGGAAAACAAACATGTGCCAGGCTAATTATTCGTGAACTATATAACTATGTCCAATTTTCTCTATCTTCCTAACCTCAGTTTCTTTATCTGTAATTTGTGAATAACTTTCTACTTCATGTACTTTCTAGAATTAAATATTATTATGAGGGACATACTTAACACAATTCCTAGCAAATAATAGGAAATCAAAATCTTAGAGGAAAATTCTTAGTTGGCAATACTCTCATTATTAAATAATCTTTCTAAATATCACTTTGGGCTTAAAAAGGACAATGCAATCTCATAAAACTCAATTCATTAAAATTAACTCCAGATTTCTACCAAAACAAAATTACATATTCTACAAATATCTAAAATCACTTTTATTAATTAACTTACTTAGGCAAAATATTCTAATCATACAAAATACTCTTTAAAATGAGAATGATGGCCTTAAATGGACAGAAGCGGGTTTTTAAACTGCTAAATCAAGTAGAAACACTAAAACTCCACTATAGTCATTTCCAAAAATAAAAAGTAAACAACTCAAGAAATGTTACATATCATTTTCTACAACTATAATCATTTAAAATCTGTAATAGGTGCACAAGAAAATAAAATCAGTAGTTTAAACATACACACCAATGTATGTCAAACTAGTATCTTTACATCAAGAAAATATAACCAGGGGGAAGAAAAGATACCATCTCTTTTAAAATTAAAAAAAAAAAGGGAGGGGAGAAATATGTGGCTTGAAGACCAGAGTGCAGACATTTCTTAGAGAAACATAATCTAATAAAAAGAAAAGGTATTAAGTATCAGGAAATCCCTTTAACTCACTCATTATATATATTACTTGGTCTCTGAGTGTGAAGTTTTCTATTGAAAAATAATCACGCCAGTCATTTCTCTCACACAAACATAAGAATATCTATAAATGGATTCAGGCCAGATTGAAAAGACTAAAAACACAAAATATTATTACAAAAGACAATTATTGGAAATAGTTCATTTTAAAATGATCTCTAGAGTTTTAAGAGCATAAATTACCGTCAAAGCAAACTTAGTATGCTTAGAATAGTAAAGTAAGCATCTTCAAGCTTAACAATTAATTAGGCTTCTTTAAAAGTACGTAGTCAGTACCTTGATAAACAGAATTAAACTACATTTCTCTCAAAGGAATTTACCCCAAGTTCTCCCAATAACTCAACATGAAAGTGAAATATTAGTTTAAAACTTCAGAAATACTTTCAAATTGTGCTTTTCTTAATAAGCAATAGAGATAAATAGCACTATATAAAACTCATTTTTTTACTTAATTTTGTTATGTCTTATTCTGAGAAAGTAAAAATAAAATAGGCTATGTCAAAATCTAGTACAGACAAGTCAGATGTTTCTATGACAGTCTGATGATAGATTAGAATAAAAATTAAATAAGAAATTAATTTAGGAAGCCTTCATAGTACATTTTTGAGTTCGGTAGTCTGGTTGAAATCAAGAAACTTCTATACATCAATTGGTATAGCTCTGTTCACATTTAAAATTTTAATAACAATCACTATGCAGAACCAAAATTGTTTAGTACCAGAGTAAAAATCTTCACTTTTCATCCCTACTGAAAAGCCTTAATCTTTCTTCAAATAGACCACTCTTAAATGTAGGCAGCAGTAGTACAGGTTCAAAAGTATACTCAAATACCTTCAGTAAACAAATGGGATGAATTACGATAGAAAGCATCCCAAATACACTTCTTAAAATGCTGAGAGTAAAATTATGTGTTCAATTTTAACTTTGGTTTACGAGATTTTCTTCATTTACATTAAGGTTATTTTTCTCTCCAAGCTATACAAGTTATTGGTAACTGCATACTCAAGAAAAACAGAAAGCCAGAGTGTTGAGGTTAGGCACACTAGGAACACGTTGGTATAGTAAGACTATTTCTCCAAATACTGTTAACTAGAGTTATAAAATTACTGGAATGTTTGGTGGTTGTATCTTTTCACTGAATTAAAGGGAGGAAGGGGAGCACAAGATTTGTCACTGGTGAATATCTCAACCAACACAGGCGACTTCCAATAGACTACCCATAATCCTTCTTGAAACATAAATTGTTATCTCCAACTAAATTATCCAAAATATAAAGTTCAAGAATTGAATTTTCTCCTTTAAAATCAATCTATATCTGTACCAAACAAAAGTATTTTCAAAACACTTTAATGACGTGTGAGAGACCTTATGAGAGCATCACTAACTCAACATTACTTAAAATTACAAAAGGTGTATAAGTGGGATAAAAGGGAGGGACATACTAACTGTAATCTAATTCCAAAGACTTTAGAAAAAATAAGTCACTCACATACACTGATATCTAGCTACCAGACTGATTCAAACATCTGCACAAGGCTCCTTGTAACTTATGAAACTAAAGTTGCCTCTGTTTATGAAAACTAAGCAAGAACAACTCTTTTCCCTATTATCTTTCATGGAAATAGGTTCATCTCTTGACATACAGTTCCTTTTTAATCTAATAAAAGTTGAAAAGATAATCACAAGGCCTTTCCAAAAATTTTAATGACGCCTTTGCCCAACCCTTTACATTGCCCCCGCCCCCAAACACCAAACCCTCTGCTTTCTCAAGACGGGAAGTCTTCCTCCCTTCAGCACTCCCTCCTGGCATACCCCCTACCACCACCCCCCCTTCACCCCCGTAGGCCTGAGGCCCCGTAGCAAACAGAGCCGAACAGGAGCAGGCAGCACAAAGACAGGAATGGGAGATTAGTGGGAGGGAGGGAGGCCGGGATTGGGGCTCAGCAGGAGCTTCAGGCTTTTTAAAATTCAAACTGCTCCCCGACCAATACAAATCACGGACACGCTACTGACTACTACACGGATTTATAGCATTAAAAACATGCCTAGTACGTGACAGCTATATTAACTTCACTCTTTTTAACATTTATCCATACGTTTGCAGGAAATGGGGGGCAATTTTTAAAGCAGAATGTTAAACTCAAAAATAACCGGCAGAAAAGTTACTTATTCTATCTACAGTGGCAAAAATTTAAGACACAAAATACCTAAACCAATATTTAACCATTACTATTAAAACAAGGGACTTTACTGAACAGTGTTGCTTCCTTTTAACAAGTGAGTTTTCCTTCAGCGAGTATGAAACAAAATATCAAACGGGACATTTCTTTTTCTGTGCCATTTGTAAGTCTGACGACTTTAAATAAGGTATTTCCATCTCACACCAACTTCCATTACCGAAGCTGCCACAAACAAGCTCCCAACACTTAACTTACTCGTGAACTACAACTTGTTAAGATACAGAACTGATTATTTTTCTCCAGCATTTACAGATACATTTGACCTATTAAAATGACACCTCGCTCATTACACAGTCAAACATCATGGTACAAACAGCCAATGACAATCCTGGGACCTCACGAAGATCTGCCCTGACAAGAAAGGATGGCACCTTCTACGTGGTTTTTTTTTTTTTTTTAAACCTCTCAAAGATTTCAAGTGTAACTTAACTTCTATCCTTTTAAAGAAAGCAGGTTTCATCCTCATCTCGGCCTAAGCTCAGAACATTTCAAATTCTTTGTATGCTTACACACGCTTAGGCTAGGAAGTACCTGGGGGTTTTCTGTACAGTCATTTAAAATTGTCCTTACATAACACCTACAAATACAAAGTGACAGAGTAAACCTGTCAAGTACTTTACACTTCTCTCTGAACATGAAGTCCATGTGCAACACACACTGTCAAACAACATAAAAGCTCCTGGGCGAGGATGTGCAGTGTCTAACTACGCTATGGTTTTCTATATTAAATATACATGTGGCCGGTTTCATCCTTTTACAGAGAAAAACGAGTCTTTATTAACTTTCCAACCTCCAAACAAGTTTTGCAGAGAATTACCCCTGTAGCCCTGTCTGAGTCTTCACATTTGTTTCACTAACTCAAACTACTTCCTCCCTTCATGGGGTCACAGGGGGAAGAAGGGGGGGTTGTTTGTTTCACTGGGACGTTCCCCACTCCCGGACCGGGAAAGTTGTAAATATGGGGACGATCGGGGCGCATTTGCTGATAGTTGTATTGTTTCCGCCTCCTCGCTAGCTACGGCTCCTCTCCCGGGCGAGGCCTGTCACCGACCAGCAGTCGCTCCGCTCAGCCCCGGAGCTCTCCTAATCCCCGAGCTCAAGTAGATTCCGCTGGCCCGCGGCCTGCACTCTCCGCCGGGCCTACGCCTCCCCGGCCGCCCGGCAGGAGCCCGCTCCGCTCCCCGTCACCCAAGCCGGCCGGAGGGGAGGAGGGTACAAAACCGCC
>LZPO01097908.1:4534-29863 GCA_001675575.1 Neotoma lepida
GGGGGCTCTGTTTCTCTAAGGCCAGTGGCTATCCATTTCAGCCGGGAGTTCAGAGGCTGTTTCTCAATACGTTCTAGTGGATTTGATGTTTTTCATGTTGTTCTTTGGTTTCCTTCCCTGTTCTTCATGTGAGGGATCTGATTTCCCTCCACTCATTGCTTGGTTCTGCCTACCCCCGACTCTACATGTGAGGGTTCTGATTTGTCTCCTCTCATTGCTTGGTTCTGGGCAGCCACCACCTGAAACAGGCCAGGGCAGGAAAGGGACTGCAGAGGTTACTGATGTGCCTCACTATTGCCAGGGAAACCCATCCACCATATTCCCAGTCCTCATGAGTTTACCCAGATTCCTGCAGGTCTGGGAATGGTAGAGAGTGAGGCACAATCAGGNTGTTGTTTCTCCNGCAGGAGGCTCAGTTTCACTGTTGCTCAACTTTGGAGTAACAGCAGGTGCCCAGCTAATCCAACAAGCACAGCATCTATGCAAACAAAGGATTTATAAACAAGAGTATGTAAATACAAAACTTTAAGTGTTGGTTCCACTTCATTGCAACTCCCCACTTACTGAAAAGGCGGAAGTAGAAAGAGGGAGCTTCCTCTTTCAGCTCTTCCTGGTGAAACCGAACAGGATGTAGCATGCTGTCTCACACGTCCATTGCACTGGACGCTGCTCCGTCTGCCAGGAATGCTGATTTCTGCTTATTTATAGAATCAATTGCACGGGCCACATGTAGTTTAGACTTCACTTCCCTCTAAGACACTTCATCTTAGACACTAGCATTTCCAATTCTTTATTCCACATACAGTACACATACATACTTTCCCAACATTTCCCCCGCTAAGTTATGAATACTTGCAATAGTGTCTGGTCCAAGTCAGGCACTTAAAAACCACTCCCTCCCACTGTGTGCTGACTGCAGCATGGTGAGTCTCATGTGCATGCTTGTGGAATGAGTGACTCCTGAGTGACTCCGATGCTAACTGTGGAGCCAAAAGGGTGAACAGAGGGCATTTAGACAGGTGCAAAACACTGGGTAGTTCCTAGTGGTGTGGCATAGTGTACACTGAGGCATCTGCAGGAGAACTGGCTGAGGGCAAAAATACCCTGGAAACCTCTTTAAATTCTTTTTATTGTCTCAGTTTTAAATATCCGTATAATAATATTAGTTATTTTCACCCCACATTCTCTTCTCTCACTTCCTCCCATTGGAGCCTTCTGCTCAATAAGGCCCCCTCCTATTTTCATAAGTTATTTTTGTGCGTTGCTCCTGAGTTTAATTGGAATTTCTTGTCTCAGCATGAACAGGAGGTTATTTACTAGAATATAGGCAGCTTACCAGTGACTACACCACTTCTACCCCAGCAGTCATTAATTGCTAACAGTTCCTAAGGCGGGGGTGGGGGTGGGGGGAGTGGTAGTGGGGGGTGGGGTGGCTCTTGGGCCCCTCAGCCACCCATGGTGAAATGTTGAGGGGCCTAATCTTGTTCAGCTACCTACCCAAAGGAAATTCTTAGGAGTGGAGCATAGTCTAGGTGGATCCTAAAGTATTTCCCTGGAGGCTAATGTTCCAAGCATGAGGTGATATTACTGTTTTAGGCTAACATTGGTGTTAAAAGAGGGTAATTTGATGGGTGGCCAAGGCAATAGGATTTAGTGGACAGTTAAAAATTTGTATCCAGCTTGTGGTGGCATCTGTATGTTTTTGTTCATCCAACTTGAACTGGAATGTTGGTAATGACAGAGGTTCAGAAGGACGACAAATTCTAATGTGGAAGGAACAAAACTAACATTTGAAACAAATGCATTAGGGTCAGAATATAGGGCATAGGTCATGTCACTTACAGGCTGGAGCAACTGCAACTACCCATACCATCCTCCTGACTCAGCCAGGGCAGAGGGGGATGGACACTATTCCTTTTGGCTNTACTTTATCCTATAGCCCTTATTTGACTCCTCATTAGAATCTGCTTCTGGAATTTTTTACAAACCCAGACATAAAGGGAGATTCTCTTTTTACATGAGTAGAATAAAGACATTTTCCAGTGTCTAATTAAAAAAAACACAAATGATTCCTTGATTCTGATATTTTCACTTTACACCTGCCATTTGAAACAGAAAAACTACTCTGAATAAAGTCCNATAAGGTTCGTTATTGCCCTTCATATACATATCCTGTCGTGTTCACATCTGTTACTCTCAGCCCTCCCCAGAACCCAGGACTAGACTGGGTGCTATTCACTGGGGTAAAATATCTTCTCCACATCAGCGGAAAAGAGCAATGCAGAAGTTCTGAACAAGATACGCAGAGTTTGAGATGTTTACAGTCTTCATAAGATACAGATTTTATAAAATTACACAATTTAATAGAGCTAGAGCTTCATTTCTTTTATAATTTCTTGTGGAGAATTAAGTGATGTTTCCCTTTTCATCTGGGCAATGAATAAACAGATATTAAAATGAGAAGAAAAGAAATCCCCAGAGCAAAATGTGTTTTCTGACTTGGCTTAGTTTCTGTTCAGTGTTAAGAAGGTGTTGACGAGTCCTTAACTGTTTGGTACAAATATTTCCCAGAACATTTTTTCTCCTCTTGACATACAAACTACTGTGACAGANGGTGATAGACATGCTGAGAGCCAAGTCACTCTGACAGTTATGAAAGTCAGCCTCCTGNGGCTGTGATACGANTTTTTTCAAATATAGGTCATCATATCCATGATGACCCATGGGTAATAGTGCTTTCCTTTTATCCACCCTCTTTCTTACTTATTTCTTTTGTCTACAAGTGACCNGAACTTTGACCTTATTAATTTTGGTTTTGTTCGGTTAAAGAAAATCATAACTTTCTGGATCCTGAAAATAATGAATGGATATAGGCAAAGTCTGCAATGTTAGTGGTNTCAATCATGATGAATGGCCTGGGATTTCCAGTTGAAGACCAACAAGATAACCTGTNATAGTTTTATAGATGCTGGGGAAAGACACTAATTTACTTCTTGGTCTTAGGTAAACAGGTTTCTATTATAGTGATGGCAGCAGCCAATGTGTTTTCAGTTTTGAATTGATTCCCCATGCCCTAATTTTCTCAAGGAGACACAAAAGGATGAGATGGTTCCTGTTCCTCCAGAGAGGTGTGTGGTAGAAAAGTTCTGTGATTAAACTTGTGGCAGTGAGCAAGAATCTTGACAGGTCCTCTGCTCAGAGAAGGGGCATTCTATCTCAGAAGACTGCTTGCTGAACCATCCTTGAAAACAAAGTTTGGGTAAAAGGTATAACACTATCTCCCACCAAAATGTGTAGGAAGTCCAGACACATCTGTAGATAACTGAATCCTTGGAGATCTCTTTAAGCTGATAATTGTTAGCGTTGTTTTACTGGGGGAAGGAGCTGAGATTACTTGCATAATACCTGAAGAAGACCAAGCCAGCCAAAATTCTAGTAGATTTTGTCTCCAGGCCCTACTCAACTGAAGCTATAGATGAAGGTATATGCCTTCATATGCCTGGTGTATTCCAGGAATGATAAGGAAATGGAGCAGGGTCTCTGGAGCATAGTAGAAGATGGTGAGAAGTGAGCTACATGTAATCAAGCCGTAAGCTACCTATTTAGTTTTTCTNCTCATAAACTTGTAAAAGGATTTTTACACAAAATGATTAGAGATTGTCTATCTTTTACCAAGGCAAATTTACAGTCTCACTTTATATTTTGAGAAAAATAGAGTTCTGAGTGGGGGATAAAGATAGACACTAGAGACCAGTTAGGGGACCTGTTGCCGGAAGGCATAGCAGTGGTGGTGGTAATATGAACTACTGTTTTATATGATTGGATTCCAGGTATATGAAGGAAGGACCACTGGAAAGCTTATTGTACAGACATTAGCTGTAGGGAAAAGAAAGAGAGATCAAGACTGCTCCAAAGCAGATGTGGTGACATCTGCTGAGTTAAAGCAAGCCGGAGAATAGGGGAGAATGGAATCAAGTACCATTTTGGACATTTAAATTGCAAATGCTTCTTAGATTTCCATATAATCTCAGAGTAGAAGAGTCAGCAAGACTTAGTGATATGGACTTATTATTTAAAATTGAATATTAAATGGATTTTGGAGGCATGAGTCAAAGTAGACTAGACAAGACATCAATCCTGGGACAACAACCAAAGAAGTAATGAATAAACTGGCTATTGAATTTGCAGTATGAAAGTCAATAATAGCTTTGATCAAGTGTTCAGTGACATAAACATGTCTTTCTTTCTAAACTGAAGAGATTTCTTTGTGTGTGCATGAGTGAATGAGTGCGTCTGTTTCTTGTGCCTTTTCTTAAGCTCTTTTCCTTCTGTTGGTTTGTTTTGTANAATTCCGATATGTCAGTTTTTGTTTCATCTTATTATATTTATTCTTATCCTCTAAAGCCTGTTTGTTTTTAATGAAGGACAGAAAGGGAGTGGATCCTGATGGGAGGAGAGGTCGAGAGGAACTGGGAGGAACAGAGGAAGGGCAACCCATAATCAGGATGTGATAGAAAACTCTATTTTCAATAAAAGAAAAAAATATACATATATAGTTTAAGTAATTATCATCAAATGAGTTCCAGTCTATACCCATGAGCCTCTTAACCTAACTCTTGTTGGGGTCATTTCTTTGTTTTTACTTATCATTTACCACTGGGTATTTATCTTGTCTTTGGACTTCCTGCAAATGCATTGGGATACTTGTGTTCTTCCATGCCTTGCTTAATGTGCTCTCATGATGATTTTTGAGATTTATCAACTTTATGTGCTTATTCCTTTTCATGACTATGTAGTTTCCCATTGCATAAAGACACCATAATTGATTTTTATGCATTCTATTATGAGAGGTACTTGTGTTATTTATTTAGATTTAGACTACTGTAGTCAATTCTGCTGTAGATGTTCTTATCTGCATGCCTTGGTGCATGCTATTTTTAGGTGTTATCAAGACACATTGTAAACTATTTAAATTTATTAAAAATTCAGAGGAGCCAGAGATATGGCACAGTTCATAAAGTCTTTGTTTCATAAATATGGGGACTGAGTTTGATCTGCAGAACCCATGTTTTAAAATGTTTTCTGTGGTGGCATGCTTCTGATCCCAGTGTGGGGAGGAAGAGACAAGAGGATCCCCAGGCTAACTGTCCAGTTAGTCCTGCCTAATTGATGAGGTCTTGGTCAATGAGTGACCATCTCAAGGGAGGACAGCATTCCTGAGAATGACACCATACACCACAGGTCTTTCTTTGGCCTCTATATACATGAACATACATGTCCATGCAGTAAAAAAAAAAAAAANGAAAAATGGTGCTGGGAAGATTGCTCAGTCAGTAAAATACTTGCTTCATAAGCTTGAAAACCTGGGCCTGATACCCAAACCCAGGTAAGATGCAGGGCATTGTGATACACGCTTGTAATCCCAGCATGGTACAATAGAAAGGAGAGACAGGCAGATCTCTGGAAGCTCTCTGGCCAGTTAGTTTGGCCTAGGAGGTGAAGTTCCAAGCCTTAGAGAAGGCATCTGAGAAATGACACCCCAAGTTGTCTTCTGACCCCCACACACTTGTGCAAAAATGTCCACACATACACCTATATCTACCTATGTATTTCTCTCTCTCTCATGCATGCACACATACACAAGCTTCATATAATTGTGATCGCCATGTTTCAAATACCTGATAGCAATATNTGGCTTGGATCTATTGCATAGGACAGGACTAATTAATATAGCTTTACCTTGAAAAGTTTTATTTCACACCCAGACTGCCAAGTGGATATCTAAGAGGATTGTCAGTGCCTGCACACTGAGCTTTACCAGACAATGCTAAACTGAGTTTCAAAGCTATTTTCCAGTTTATATTCTACCTAGCAAGACATGAACATCTGCCTTGGCAAGTCCTGCACAAAGCCTGTCTGNGGGTGATGCTCAAGCAAGGTATCTCAAACTGGGTGCCTTTTGCACAGAACTCCCTTACCTTCCACTTCTGCATGCTACAGGTCTGATGCTGAGATGTTAGCAAACTTAATTTCTTCTCAGGGATGTCTTCCCTTTGTAGGTATCTCTGAGCTCAAATTTCTCCTTTTTTTAAAGAGTGCCTGTCCTGCTGGATTAGAGCCCATTCTAGTAATCTTACCCTCGTTTGATGACTTGTGTTAAGATTCTGTCCCATATAAGGTTATGTTTAATGACACTGGTTTAGGACTTCAATGTGTCAATTTGGGGGGTAAGGAACACAACTTGATATATTACAGATACTTTTTTTGCATGTCAATATTTTGAAATTTCACAGAAATGTCATGCTATCAAATTACAGTTTTAATTTTATTTATCAGAGACTTTGAGCATGTTTCCTACAGACTTGTCCATTTGATACTCTTTAAACAAAATGCAGAACATTGACTGGGGCAGGCAAGATAGTCCAGCAGGTTAAGGGTACTGGTCACCAAGCCTGATGACCTGAGTTCGTTCCAGGGTACCCATATAGTTGAAGGAGGGAATGGGGACTTGCGAACTGTCTTTGACATCCACACAAATGCTATGGCACACATACAAACATAGACACAAATGAAATACATACATACACATACATACGTATATACATATAAAAATAAGAACAAAAAAGCACTGGCTGATCTAACGGTTGACCCCCCATCCAGTACCTGTCCCTGTCCCCCATCCCCACTCTCTCCTTACTTTAATTCTGTCCTCTTTGGACTCCTTTTTACATTATGAACTTTTGTTTATTTGGTGTTGCAGTTATGGTCTCTAATCTGGGGCTTACTTATTTAAAAACATGCTGAGTGTGAGCACTCACAAGGAAGAGACAAGCAGATCTGTGAATCTGAGGCCAGCCTGATGCAGACAGAGAACTTTGAGTTGGCCAGGGTGACAGTGCCAGAAAACAAAATGCAAAGAGTTCTTAAATGTAGCCCATCTGATTTCATGAACACCTCTTTTATGGCTGATTTTTTGTGTCTTGTTAAGTAACTCTGCCCTGCTCAGAGGTATGATTTATTTTCTCTATATTGTTTACCAGAATTTTGGCATTTTGCTTTTCTCATTTAAGTAGTTTTTATGCTTGGATTTTTTTGTTTATTTTATTAGGTGTAAAATTTTGNTTTTTTTCAATAAAGAAAACCAATTTTCTTAGCAGTGTTTATTGAAAGTTCTATTCTTTATATAAGGGCCTGTGGCAATATCCTTGCTGTACATAAAATGTTCAGGGGTTGCCCTCACAGCTCATTCCCCTCTGCTTTTCTGTTTATCCTTCATCTTTCTGTCCTACCAAAGCTCCATCCTAAGTCTCACAGGCAGGACGAGTCTGACCAACTTTTTCTTTTTCTTTTAAGAGTTTTCCAGTTTCTGTCGGCCATTGCATTTCCTAGTTTTTAAATAGTTTTTTTTTTTTTAATCAGAATAAGTTCCTTTCTATTCCTGGATAGGGAAAAGCATCCTGATAGAAACTGAATTGCATTAAACGGTTTCCTACAGCCATATTAAACTTTCTGTTGACATCTTCTGCTTCCCNAAGAGCATGTTGGGTGCTTTGGATTATCTTGGCTTAGTCTCCGGTCAGTTTTACAGATGAGTGTTACTATCTTCATCTTGTCAATCAAGAAGCTGTGAGTCACAAAAGCTAAGGAGTAAGCCTGGATTTCCAAATGCTAAGTGGAGAAGGTGGGATTCAAACTCAGACCCTTGGGTCAATTAATAATTAACTACATTATATCTAGATTTATTTAAATTNATTTATTAAAATATTTATCTATTTATTTAGCAATTTCTGTATTTCCTTGAAAACAAAAAATGAAGAGATGTTACAGCAAAAGGAAGAAGAAATGATAAAAACTTCCATCTTCTGCCTGGAACTTACTTTAAGCAGTGAAGCAAAACATCTGGTCATAATGTGCTAAGGTTGAGTTGAGTGAACTTTTTATACAATGATTTAGTTGTATCCATTCAATTGTTTGATTAGCAGAGCATTGGATTGAAAGTTAAAAAACTCAAGCATCCAAACAGATTCAAGAAATCTAGCTTAAAAGAGGTCTGTGCACTCCACAAAGCCATGCTTTGCTTGTCTCACTTATTATGGACACGTACGTACCATGTCAACACCAGCAGAGAGCTCATTCTGAGACCCTGACTTACTAGAGTCGCACACTTGGAAGTGTAGGTGGCCCTCATGACGTGAATGAATTCCTGGGAGGCCATTTCACAGAGCAGAATGGGTGAGAGGTGTTCCTAATATGACCCTGGAGAAGTAAAACAAACAAACAAACACCAACTAATGTTAAGNTTACGAAGCAAGCATGCTTTCATTTCTTTTGGAGAAAGATTGATAGGTCACAGGGTGCAAGAGATTTTAACTTTACATGAAATTGTAAATGTACTTTCCAAAGCGGCTAGACGATTTTGCATCTTGCCAGCCTGTGTGAGCTCCAGGTAGTCNGCAGTCTCATTGGAACGGTATAGTAAGAACTTTTAATTTAACCATTTCATGATTATGTTGAGGACCTTTCCATGTATATATGGGGCATTTGAATATTTATTTGTTTTAGAGATTTATTTTTATTTTATGTGTACGAGTGTCTGCCTACATGCATGTGTGTGCACCATGTGTGTGCCTCACGTCCATGGAGCCCAGCAGAGAGTGTCAGATCCCCTAGAACTGGAGTTAGAGACAGTGAAAACCACCACATGCTGGGAATCCACATCCACTGGAAGAGCATCCAGTGCTCTTAATTGGTGAGCCATCCCTGTGTATCTTATCCTATATCTTATGCTCTCTGTTATTGAACTGTTTTTGTCATTTGGAGAGAAGCTCATTACTAGGTAACTGTTTTGTAAATATTTTCTCNGCAGTGTTTTGTTTTGCTCTGTTTTTGTTCTTCTTGCACATTTGTCAGAGAGCAGAGTGTTCTAATTCTGTTTGTTTGAGACAGAGTCTCCCTGTGTAGCCCATGGTGTCCTCCAGCTGACAGAGATTGGCCTTCCTCTGCCTCCTGAGTGCCGGGACTGGAAAAGTACACAACCATGCTTGGCTAGAAGATTCTAATTTTAATGAACCAAACTTACCAATTTTGAAAGGGTTCATATTTTTAAAATCCCATCAAAATCTTTGTGTAACCAACGATCACAAAATTATCTCATGGTTTCTTCTGAAGTTTCATTTCTTATGTTAAAGTCTCAAGTCTTTTAACATCTTTGTGCTTACTTTTCATTTTTCTGTTCCTCATTTCCAACTGTTTATATATAAAATTCATTAGTCATAAAGATAGCATATATATGAATAGCTGTAAAGACATTTAAAATTTATTTTTTGGCCTTTACAGAGGCAAAATAGGTCTATGCCTTTTAGATTTCTTCTATGTTTCATTCAAGAATACATTTCTTTTTTTAGTTTCATAATACAGGCTTTTCAATTTTAGATATTTTTCACTTATTTATTTATAATTATTCATGTTATTTCATTTTTCATTTGAAGAAAATGACACCAGTATTATTTGCTTTCTGAATATCATCTGGGTTTGGCTGCTCTCTTTAGTGGTGACCAGCAACCCATGGAACTGACCAGTTATACAAGATAGACTGCACTGATCTGCCCAAGCAAGATGTGCTTTTAGATTCTGTGTGAGGGAACCACCATTGTCTTGGCACCCACAGGTTCACATTCTCCTCCCTGGACCCAAGGATCCTACAGAGATACTTTGGTTTATGAAGAGCTGTTAAATTCTTGTGCTTGTACGAGATACAAGCAAGAGGTCTTCCTCTTCTGATATCTTACTGTCCTTGATTGAGTACATGTTTAGAAAATAATAATTAGAACTGCACACAGCACATACCTAGAAAATGAATTTGTGTTTTTAAAGTCTTCCTCATTCTGAAGCTCTGGAAATCTATAGAGCAACCTACACTAGACTTCCACACTAGTTTATCTTGCCTTTGGATGAGCCCACACAGGACAAATGATTTTAAAACACCATGTGTATTTCAGAGGACTGTATTGATGGATAAAAGACCACTCAGTGCACACTCAAGCTTTTATACAGGCTATTTAATTCATTTAATGACACCAAAGCATCTATCAATTCTCTTAGGAGAGCATTCTGAGGGTAGGTCTCTCCTCACCAGGATGCTGCCCTGACATTTCAACCAGACATTACTTCCTTAACATCTCCATCCTTCCTAGATAATAGATGCTGCACATGCATTAGCCTACGCTCATTCACCATAGTAAGTTTCANGTGGTGGACTCACTCAATCTCTCCTGTTCNTCCTCAGCTTTTACTGAAGCCTGGAGCTTTTCCCAGCCTTTGATCAAGTCTGTACTGGGAGTACATGAGTGCTCTGTTCCTTAGACTTTCAACTGAAGGTTAGCCCACTAACTGTTAAAAGAAGGTGAGTGATACCTGTCCATCACCAATACTCTTGCTTACTAAAGTGAGTATGTATTCATTAGTTGAACTTTCTCAGAATATATTACTTCAGGGAATCATTAATATTTTATATTTCTAGATGCCAACTGGTTTATAATGTCTTTTAATAGAAATTATTTCTTTGTATATAAGAACTTTGCAATCTNTTGGCTGCCAAGATGGTTCAGTAAGTAAAAGCCCTTGCTGCCAAGCCTGAAGACCTGAGTTCAAGCCCCAGGACCTACTTGGTACAAAGAGAGAACCAACTCCTTACAAGATGTTCTCTGACCCCTACATGTGTGCCATGAAATGAAACATATGTACTTATTCACATACACAATAAATAAATCCAATAATTAAAAAATTGAACCTTACAGTTAGTCAAAATTCTATTTGAGTCAAAGAATATTTATTGACATAATCAATTANNAGTTAGTGATAAGGCAATAATAAGATAATAGCTGCACTTTGTCTGTTAAGTGTGTTCCAAGGGTAAGGCAAAGCAGCAATCTGGTTCCTCCCATAGGATGAAAGACATGACAACGCTTTCTGGCAATATCTACATTTTTAAGATAAAATTTAACAAATATTTCATAATAAGATCATACATCATTTACTAGTATTGATGTACTTCCTTCTGTAGCCCACATATGGTAGATACGTTTCAATGTCANTATCTCAAGATCTCCATTGATCTTTTATCTTTTCCATTACATGTACTTTAACATAATAAAGAGTATACAAAATTAAAACATTTATATGTGGAATTACACATTGACTAAAGATACAGACAGACAGACAAATATGTTATGTACTCTCTCACATTTCAGAAAGGATTTATGCTGTCATGAGCTTGAACAAAACTGAAAAGAAAACAGCAGCAATTATTTAGTTATTTTATTAAAATTCCTTTGGGCACNTAAATAATTCCATGTAGTTTATCAGTGAATTTAAAAATGTATACCATTGTTCTTTTATCCCAAACAAAATGCCTGTGAAAAGAATAATAGATACACCCACATAAACAGCATTTGTGAGAGTTGTGAAGTCTCCTGTGTAGCTAGCAAATGTAGCATGCTGTGGGTAGCAGCCAAGAGCAAAGTGCACACTGCAATGGGGTCCTGTGAGATTACAATGGGGCTGCAAAATCCCTCTTTCCTACTGACACAACAGCCACGGTCACATCATACAATGCGCTACTCACATGCTCCTGGAGATGCTGGGAAACAGTTCTGCCTCCCTGCCAGTCCTATAAAAGTACACCAAGGTGANTCTGTGAAGTGCCTGGTACTCCATAATAATTAAGAATGACTATGTAGCTGGTATGTGTATTTATTCTACTTTTTGTTGCTCTTTAATAGTGCTCTCCTTCTTATATGAAAGTCCATATTTGCTCTCAACATTGCACAGGAACACTTGCTTGTTCAGTCACATCATAAAGGACATGGGACTACATAGGCAAATCTTTGCTTCATGAAAATTTTAAGTGTCATAGAGGCATGGATTACAGAATATTACATCTTCTAATATTGTTCATCAAACTTGAGAATAATTAGTGAAGGCCTATTAGATCAGGAAGCTGTAGTTTAAGTGGGCTTTGCAAAACTGAGAAACCACACTTGACATTTCAGGCAAAGTATAAATTTCAATTGGAAATAAATCTGTTACAAAAATAGAGAAAAAAATCACTTTTCTTCTAAAAATTAAAAAAAATGAAATTACATATATATTGGTAGCATTCTTTTCTTCTTAAAGTCAGTCCTCTGTTTTACAAAACACTCACAGTTTTGCACTTATCTGGTACTTTTTAAATTTGTGTTCCTTTTCACTCACTCAGCGTTCATGTACACAATGAATAATAATATAGTTCTCTAGAAGCGTGAGGTCACCTGTTATAGCTTTGTAACATAGTCACTACAGTTTGGGACTCAGTGTATTCAATTAAATTATTTTTTGATATTCAGAATATTCTAGAATTTAGGGATGGAGCAATGGCTTAGCTGTTAATAGTACATACTGTTCTTGTGGAAGTCTTGAGTTTGGTCCCCAGTTTCCACACGACGCAGCTCACAACTATCTTTAACTTCATCTTGAGAGGATCCAACACCCTCTTCTGTCCCCTGTGGGCACTTGCATTGATGTGTACACACTCACACTAGCATACACACATACACACATGATTTAAAAAATCCTAAAGAGAACATTCTGAAACTTATACAAAGAATGACACAATTTGGAAATAACACATCCCCAATACCCTTACTTAAATGGCTTTACACTTTAAAGGGGAAAACAACAACTTGAATTCACTGAAGCATATCTTCTTTGAAAGTCTAAAAATGATCTTACATATGAAGTTTATGGGCAAAAACGGCGTCCTATTTAGTTACTGTTCAATGTTTAATACAATTTTGCATGAAATCAGCACAGTCTTTGTGAGACTAATACTGAGTCATCCTAGTACTTGAAAGTGTTCACACANGCCAGTGAATTGTTAAAAGGACAGGAATAAAGGAGGTCAGAGAGGGGGATGTATACTCTTACTCAGTGCACATCAGTTGAACGCTTTCCATGTGCCAGAGGCTGTGTGGAGAACCGCAACTGGGGCGTCTATCTTTTTGAAATATACCCTACTGTATAGTTAAAGTTAGTGTGATGAGCACTCGGGTGGGTAGGAAGTATAAAGGGCTTTGGGTTCTGGAAACAGTCCTGCTGTGTGGTCCAGTTCCCACTGTTGCTCTCTGACTCAGCCACCACCGTACTGAATCAACCTTTGGCTGTCGACTGGTCATTCTGCCTCCTGGCCCTTGTCTCCTGTAACTATGGAATTAGTAGCTTTTAGAGCTTATTCTTTACCCCAGGATAAAGTCTAAACATTGTGTCCTAATAGAAAATTCCATTTACAAGTGCCCAGTTTTTCTCTCAACCCATTCTCTAGGTACCCTGTCCCATCAAACTATTCTAAACTATCTTGAGTTCTAAGAACATATTGTCTTACCTCAACCTTTTTATCTTGCATTCCTTCTTTCTAGAATATTTGCTTCATATTACTGAACCTTTACCTGACTAGTTCATATGCATCTTGTAGTCTTCCTCTCATTTTATCTCCTCAAGCCAGAAATGTGTGCCCTTGTCCCTTCCCTTTATCACCTCCTTTCCAGTCCTTCTATCACCACATCCTGAAAATTCAAGATGAAATGTTTTTGTTGTGGACTATTTTTACTTTTTAATCTAATTTATTAAAACAAGTCTGCTACACTGATGATCTTATACTCTTTCACAGGTGGTGAAATTTCAGCCAAGAGTACTTTAATCACTTGCTTAAAATCATGTACCTAGTAAGTCACTAAGCTAAAATTTAAGCCAAATTTCATGACCGTTTCCAGGTCAAGGTATGCTAATGACCATATACACTTTTGCCCAGTTAGTAAAGGGAACACTGTTGTGGAGGGAGCACATGGATGAGGGGCCACTTAGATCCCAAGAGTGCTGACTCACGGAGCGGGACCATTTCTGAGCAGCCCCNAGTTTATCTTGTTGAGGACAGAGCTTTTCCTTTAAGATAAATGCTTCTTAAGTCAGTAGTCATTATAGTTACAAAACTGCAGCAGATACAGGGGTCAGAGAGATAGCAGAGAGGCATGCTTTGCCCAAGGTTGTTAGACAAAGGCATATAACTTTCTCATANAGTGATAATGTCCATTCTTGACTGGTTTTCTGGTCATACACANACTTCCTGCAAGTGATCACTGTCAGTAGAGCAGAATATTTGGGTGGATGTTGGATACATTTTTAAAATCACTGAAATCGCTTAATATTTTCAATATTTTTCTATTTTGTTTTATCCAATAATAGCCATCTGTGAAATNAACTATTATCTAACTTAAGGGAAAATATAGATTTCTCTCTCTCTCTTTTAAAACTCTCTACTGAGGATTGATATTTGCATTACAAAGTTAGACTCCAACTTTTAATGGAATCTGTGTTGTTGGTTCGTTTTTTAACTTTTACTGCCATTGATAGAAAATGTTTTACAAGAAAGAAAAGAATAGAAATTCTAGTAGTTAATGATGGTGCCGTCTGCTCAGTTCATTATGCAATGCTCTTTGGAAATGATACAGACCAAAAAAGAAGTGAAGCTCTGGAGAAGGGATGCCCACTAAAGAATGCAGAGACTGAGGGCGAGCAAACTTCCAAATAGCTGTAATCTGATGCTTCTATCAACCCTGATTGTTCCATTGCTCTAGCATCTTCCTGACTTTTCCCTCCACCCTGAACAAGAAAAAAAAATCACAAGGAACAAAGAAGAAAAACCAGAAAACAAAAGTCAGCTGCATGTATTTGGTTGATATAAAATCACTTCCAGGGAAAATGGGGTGACCCTAAGTTTGGAAAAGATTTTAACGTGTCCTGGTAGACTAGAACATAAATTATAAAGAGGTAATTAAAAAGCATGTATGATTTAAATGAGCATTCTTCAAAAGATATAACGCTTGGTTTAAAAGGGCAAAGTGACTCTTTTAAAAGTGCCTTTTTGTTTTTAGGCAGTGAAAGAGCAAAGAAGGGAAGGGATCACAGGTCTCTGTCCTGGAAGACAGCAGATAGTTAATTCTGTGTCAGCTTGACTGAGCACAGGGCTTTCAAGTATGTAACTCAGTTTGTGGCTGACTGTAGCTGTGAGGGTGTCTTCAGAGAAGATTTCCACTGATGGACTGAGGAATAAAGGTCTCCACTAATGTGAGCCTACATCATCACCCTACCTGTGGAGAGTCCAAAACAAGAAAGCACAGAGAGAGACACACACTGGAAATTCTGCCTTCTGCTCTCTTGGCGCTCATGTCTTTGGACTCAGACTTGAAGGACACCATCAGTTTCTCTGTGTGTGGATTGTGAGCCTTATCATCCCACTCAATTGAAAGGTCATTTCTGTACAGTAAATCTCCTTGGTCCTGTTTCTTTGGATCATTCTAACAAATACAACAGACAACCAAACAATTAGAGGGCATGCAAATTCCCCTTAGACCACCAGAACAGATCAGAGGCCACNGGAATGCTTGAACTTTGCAGTACTGACAGAAGAGGGTGCCATTGAACTGGGAATCTTATTCCATGTAGACTAGCCAGGGGATGCAGTTCCCAAATGCCCAGTCCTCATCAAGCATGGCACCATCATTCTCCTCACCTCCAGTCATCTTATGAGTCTGCAGTGACATCTTGTAGAGGTTTTAGTTTGAGTTTCTTAAAGGGCTGATATTTGTTATCCATATATGCCTCGATGAAGGACTTGCTAAATATATTCATTTTACACTGAATTCTTCTGTGAGTGAGATGGCTCAACACACAAAGGTGCCAGCCAAGCAAGTCTGATGACCTGAGTCCTGTCCCTCTAGCCCACATGAAGGTGGAAGAAGAGAATGTACTCTGCACGGTTGTTCTGTGATTTCTGCATTCATGCCCACGCACACACAGCATGCACACACAAAAATAACAAGTTGAAAACATTTCAATTGAATTCATTGTTTTATTGGGTTTTTCTTCACCCTTTTTCTCTTTTTTTGGTTCTGGGGATTGAACACAGGGGCTTGAGTGTGGTAGACAAGTCCACTCCCACTGAGCTACCCCTGCAGTCCCGTGCCATTTTAATTGAAGTCTTTTTTGTGTGTTTTGAGTCTTTTCTGTATTCTTTCTACATGTTTTTACCATGTTGTTACATGCATACATTTTCTCCCAGACCCTGGATTAGCTCCTGATTCTCTTAGTGTCTTTCACAAATCATGTTGTCTGTATCTTGTCTAAAAATTTCTTGTTAGTATACATTATTAAATGTTAAAGTGGTCCATAGTCTATTACACTTGTAATAATATTAACTCCCTCATTTTTGGTATTTTGTGTAATTTGTATTCTCTGTTTGTTGTTGTTGTTGTTGTTCATTTCTAATAATCCTGACAGAGATCTACAAATGTCATTTACCTTTCTGAAGAACTCTGTTACAACTTTTACATTGAACCTGAACCTCATATTTCCTTTTGGGCATCAATCCACATGACATTTATGCATGTGCTCATCCACTCAGTGGAACCCATCATCAATCTATTTAGATGTGGGGTGCATTCCATGCACTGAGAATGTATCTTTGAGGGAGAGGACATGTTGTATCAAAAACAGAAGACTGAAGAAGGAAAATTATTCCCCTTTTCCTTTCCTTCCTCCCTTCCTCCCTTCCTCTCGTCCTTCCTTCCTTCCTTCCTTCCTTCCTTCCTTCCTTCCTTCCTTCCTTCCTTCCTTCCTCCTTTTTTGTTGAAATGGAAAGAAACATCTGGCTGACCTACTTGGCTAGGTGCCCTGTAACATTCCAGGAGCAAAGGAAATAGCATCTTCCAGACACAACGGGAGAGATGCACACATGAACTCCCAGAGACTGTGACAGCAGGCACAAGATCTGCACAGATTCAAACCAGTTAAAATCTCAGGACTGAGAAGGGGAAGTGGACACATTCTACCAGTAACTGAGAAGCTATTTGCAACACCTGATGGGAAAGGGAAAATCAGTTTTCTTCAAAGGAGTGACACTGGGTATATCAACCATTCTCCAGGCATCCCATGCCCAGAAACACTTGGTCCATGGTCCATGGTGTGTGTGTGTGTGTGTGTGTGTGTGTACTTTTTGTTTTGATATATTTTTGTCTTTTTGTTGTTGTTGTTTCTTTGAGGAGATAGACAGACAGACAGACACAGAGAGAGAGACAGAGATAGAGAGGCAGAGAGATACATAGAAAGATACAGAGAGAGAGAGACAGAGAGAAAAAAACATGAGGGAGGAGCTGGGAGCAGCTGGGGGTGGAGAATGTGATCAAAATATATTGTTTGAAAAAGCAAATTTTAAATAAAAATTTAAAACTAAAGAAAATGTGATAGATCAACCAATCAATACACAAAAGTGCATACATGTCCCACTAGCAACAAATTTGTGGTTTATGCCACTACTTTAGCCTTAGCTTAAGGCTGAGGAGCATAAACTCAGCTAGCCTTGTGGCCTAAGACAATTCTACTTTTATCTAGCTGTGATGTAAATGGGGGGGCATTAATATCAACTAAAGGATTATTTGGGGAAAATGTTATTCAAATTTGATCTTTGCTGTAAGTAAATGCCTCTTAATAGGAAGAGAAATGATTTTACTTTAAAAACAATTGTTTTTGGATAGTAGCACTTCAAAGCAAAATAAGTCAACAATTGTGGGTTGTAAGCAGCTACTCAACACTGGTCATGTTACTTTGGGCCCCTTGGAGTTCCCTTTTCTAATTGAAGTTTCCCATCTAGGAAAATGCGAGATGGATATTTGACAAGGTTGAAAGAGACAGTTTTCAGGTCTCATGCTGACACTTAAGTTTGTGATTCCCAAATGACTCTAACTCCATTTCCACGGAAACTAACATCCTTTTTTGTTTGGTGGGTAAAGATGTGATGTGGAAGTGTATTCAATGCTGGCAAATACCGAAGTGACTGACACCCTGTGACCAGAGGCATTAATAAAGAATGGCAGAGGTGATTGTGCACAGGAAACAGGAACCTTCAGCAGAGTTCTGTTTGAAACTTACCAGCATAGCAATGTGATGTAGTTAATAAAATTGGTGTGAGTTGTTTTGATAGGGACTGAAGTTTGGTTTTTTTGTCATAAAGAGAGTAAGAAAATAACCTCTCTATGGAAAGCCAGGACTTTTGTCTTTTTTTATAACAGGGTTATGGGTATTTTTTTTAACATATATTTTGGTTATATCAGCCTCCAATTCCCCTTCCAACCTCTCCCGGTTCTTTATGTCCTCATGTCAGTCTGACAACTCCATAGTCATTGACTCTGATCACTACTGTCCTTGTATGGATGTAGGGCCATCTACTGGGACATGGGCACCTAACAGGGGCCATTGCCTGAAGAAAAGTGATTACCCCTACCCCAGCAGCCTTCAACTGCCAAAGTTCCTAGGTTAGGGGTGGGGCTTTATGAGTCCTCCCCCATCTATGCTCCATTTTTTTTTTCTGGCTTGATCTTGACTAAGTCGTTTGCAAGCAAACACAGGTGCAATGACCTTGTCATGTCCAGAAGACACTGTTTTGCACCAGTCCTTCCTAGTCTTTGGCTTATGCATGCAAGATGTAGTCAACTAGATTTGTCTTTGTGTGGTGCACGAGCTGTGGCTTTGCTGACTCAACTGTATGTTTCCCTTTCCATTTTACTTTAGAGAAGTCCCAGAACTTCATAGGTTGAGTCACCTTATCAATCTCATTGTAAGTAGTACTTTGACCCCTGAGTGTTGAATGAACAAAGACACTGTGTTTCATTCTTATCAACACAACTGGTTGCTTTGTAGCCACTGGTTGATCACACTAACACAACTTTTGTCATAATTCATTTTTTTTTGCAGAACTGGTTTTAAAAAATACATACAAGGGGCTAGAGAAATGGCTCGTTAGGTAAGAGCATTTGCTGCTCTTACTGGGGGCTTGAGTTTGGATCTTAGCACTCACATTGGATAGCATCCAACTGCCTGGAACTCCAGTTCTAGGGCATCCAACACCCCTTTCTGGCCTCCAGAGCACCTACACATATGTGGCATATAATCACACATACCTGTTCAAAATAAAACTTAAAAATCAATACAGATAAAAGAGGTCATATGAGAAAACAAAGAAACCAGTGGTTAACACCTTTATTTCTAAACATAACTTGGAATTGCCTGAAGAGGGTAAACCTCTCCAGGATGTTCTTTGACCTATGCATTTGGGACAGTGTCGAGAGCAATAGATGTTGGGAAATATTATTTTAAGGTGTGTTACTTTTGTTTATGTTGCATTTGTTTAACTCTGTGAAGCTGTGTTACTGTGCCTGTCTAAAATACCTGATGATCTAATAAAGAGCTAAATGGCCAATGGCAAGGCAGGAGAAAAGATAAATGGGGCTGGCAGACAGAGAGAAGAGATAGAAGGAGAAATCAAGGAAAGGAGAGAAGAAGGTAGCTAGAGAAGGAGGAGAACATCAGGGGCCAGCCACCCAGCTACACAGTAAGCCATGGAGTAAGAAATAATGAAAGGAATACAGAAATAGAGAAAGGTAAAAACCCAAAGACAAAAGCTAGATGGGATAATTTAAAGTTAAGCTGGGTAGCAACAAGCCAAGCTAAGGCTGGACATTTATAATTAAGAATAAGCCTCCGTGTGTGATTCATTTGGGAGGTGGGTGGCACCCCCCCAAAAAAGAGCCAAAAAAACCAACAACAAGTAAATGCACAGACAGATGCTCTGCCAGCCTCCCAGACAGTGAGTGCAGCTCTGTGGATCCTCACAATCCAAGGACTGGCTCCTGGAATGTTGTTCTCAGGGTAGCTCCCTCCAAGTGTGCCACCGTGGCAATATTTCTTCTTTTTGTTTTGCTGTGATTGTATACGTAGTTTTTTTAAACTACAAAATAAAGAGAATGTTTAACATAAGAGCGAAATACTTGCTCCTTTTCTGGTTTGAGAACAAATAAGCCTAAAAATGACCAGTGAAGTAATTCTTAGGTGGGGAAGGGAGCTAAATGTAGCCAAATTCATTACTGCTTTTAAAATTGTAGTTTCTTTAGCTATTTCTGTCACAGCAAGAAAAACATTTAAATGGTGAAACATGACCATCTGCAAACCTGAGTTTGCAATCTTATATTTCTGCTTGTTGTTCATGAAGTGACTGTCTTCATTAAATCCACGTTAATCTAATGCTGTGAGTAGAATTTTCCAAATAAGCACACACACACACACACACACACACACACACACACACACACACACACNAGAGAGAGAGAGAGAGAGAGAGAGAGAGAGAGCTCTCCCACCACTTCTGTGAGAGGAACATTGTAATTCTCATTTTTCAAGCAGCCAGACAGTCAACAAATGGAAAAGCCAGAACCAAAATCCATGTCTGCTTACTCTAGCATCTGTGCTTTTAGTTGGCAGAATCTGGAATGTTTGATAAAAATTTGAGCATAAGGAAATAAAAGCAAAGAATAAAAACGTCTTCGCCAACAGAGCTGCATCAGTTAGTGACATGCTTGCTGTGTGTACTAGTCAGGATTCTATAGAGAAACAGAACTTACAGAATGAATCATATGTATATAAAAGGGACATTTCTTAGAACAACTTACAGACTGCAGTCCAGATAATCCAAAATGTCTGTCTGGCTGTAAATAGAAAGTCCAAGAATCCAGTAGTTGCTCAGTCCACAACACTGATGTCTCAGTAGGTCTTCAGTATATGCTGGAATCCTGATGACATAGGCTCCAATGCCAGTGAAAGGATGGACTTGCTAGCAAGTGAGAGCAAGTGAGAGCAAGCAGGCAATAAGAAAAAGCTGCCTTCTTCCGTGTCCTTATATGGGCTTCCAGCAGAAAGTGTGGCTCAGATTAGAACTGTGTTTTCCCAGCTCGAACAACCTAGATTAAAAGTGTGTCTTCCCACATCAAGACTCAGATTAAGGGCTTATCTTTTCCCAGATCAAAAGATCTGGATTAGAAGTGTATCTTCCTACTTCAAATTAAGCCAAAGTCCCTCACAGATGTGCCCTCCATTTTGGGGATTTAGTTAATTTCAGATGTAATGAAGTTGACAACCAAGAATAACCATCACACTGTGCAAGCATGAGGATCAGTGTTCAGATCCACAGCACCCATGTAAAAGGTGGATATGGAATCTAGATGGTGGCAGAGAGAGCCAGGGGCTAATGGACCAGCCAGACTAGAAGAATCAGAGAGCTTCAGGCTCAGTGAGACACTTTGTTTCAAAAGGGTCAGGTGAAGAAGTGACTGAACAAGACAGTTGACATGAGCCTCTGGCTTCCACAGCCCCCATGGGCCAGCATAGCCCCTGCACATGCTTACACATGCACACACAACACACACATACAAACAATGCCTTGAATCTTATATCATGATATTAAGAATATCATAAGGACAAATTTATAGAATATGAATGAATTTTGAAACCCCTGGGGGTTTGTTTACTGTTTATAATGCTTTTTAAAACTTGACCCTACATGTCTAGGACATTAGCCCATTTAAAAAACAGAAATGTGCATTACAGAAAGATCTTAGTTGTTTCAAGAAAGTGCATAAAGATTCATAAATTTAGTCTTGTGACAATTGTAAAATTGACTTTCAAAGATCTGTGATTTAAAGTCTTGTCTGTGCTTAATGAGGTTGCACTCNTCTGATAAGTGAAATCTTAAGTGGGTAGTAATTTCATGTGTGTTAAAGCAAGCATGGTTTGCAGTATGGAATGAGCTCTCTCCCTCCTCCCCCTCCCAAATCATCACGCAAAGATATATGGAAGACTGAAAGTTTCTCGGTAGTATACAGCTTGTGTCATTTAAAATGAAGCTCTCAGATGAAACAGGAAGCTTGTCTAGTATGGATATTATCTATCTAGTTATTGACCATAAATCAGTTTATCACTGGATGATAAGTCTTAAAGCTTTCTGACATGGAAAAAAAGTATTTTCACAACTCTTTAGGAGATTGAACCCAGTACCTCACAAGAGCCAAATAAGTACTCTACAGCTGAGCTGTGGTCCCAGCACCCAGGATGATCTTCATTTAGTCATCTTTTATAGTTTCTATTTATTTATTTATTTATTTATTTATTTATTTATTTATTTATTTATTTATTTATTTATAGAGTCATTAGAGAATTTTTACATGACCCCTGGACTTGGCTGTGGAATCCAAAGAAGAGTTCAGGGTTTAGAGCACACATGCCACAAGAAGAGAGTAAAGGCTGAAGTTAAACCAATGGAATACATAATAAGAACAGTGTCTTCAAGGCNAAGGCACAGATATGATGAAGCTAAAAAATAAAACCTAAGGCACCTTGGTCATGATGACTGTTCTGATAAGATAAGCTCACTGGTGCCATGGTGACATGAGTGTTATGGGAGTAAGTAACTGCCTTCTGATTGAATCTAAGGCCCACTCCGTAAGATGGAATCCGTATTTGGCACCATTAAAGGGGCCAAAAACATGTGGCTAGATTTGTCATAGGCCCTAGAGGAGAACCCAATACTGTTATCTTACTAAATTGACAGTGTATTGAAACACTTTATTTTTGATTGACACATAATAATTTCACANGTGCATGTGGGTTCTGCTATACAATTTATAATGACCACACTAGGATTAGCATATCTATCACCTCAAATATTTATTGTTTCTCTGTAGGGAGAACATTCAAAACTCTCTTCTAATGATTATAAAATGTCTGTCATTATTAATTGTAATCGTATGGCCTATTTTTCTATCCCAATTGTAGCACTGTACCTGTTAATCAGTCTTCATTTTCNGCCTACCTGTAACCTTTCCTGCCTCTTACAATCATTACTATTATTACTATTACTATTATTAATTACTATTATTACTATTCCTATTATACTTGCTACTTGCGTGAGATAAATGTTTTCGGCCTCTACATATGAGCGAGAACTCATATGTGCTATTGTCTTTCTGTGCCTGGCTTATTTTACTTAATATAATGTTCTGCAGGCTCATCCATTTTGCTACAAATCACAGGATTTATGCTTGAATGTATTCTGTTGTGTATATGTACCACATTTTCTCTTTTTTTTGTTTGTTTTGTTTGGTTTTCGAGACAGGGTTTCTCTGTGTAGCTTTGCGCCTTTCCTGAAACTCACTTGGTAGACCAGGCTGGCCTCGAACTCACAGAGATCCGCCTGCCTCTGCCTCCTGAGTGCTGGGATTAAAGGCGTGCACCACCACCGCCCGGCTATACCACATTTTCTTTATGCACTCTAGCTGGTGGGTACTTAGATTGATCCCATTTATTGACTATTGTAAATAACTTTGCCATAACTGTGAAAAGATACCTATATATAATGTGAGAATATACCTATATATATATTATAACATATAGGTAATGTATATATTATATATACTTCCTTTGGATCTACTGAAGAGTGGGATCACTAGATCATACTGTAGCTATGTTTGATTTTTTGAGAGATATTATTAATTCCACCAACAATGCATGTTACATTTTCTCTGCATCTCACCAGCACATTCTTTTTCTTTTTAATCATAATGATTCTGACTAGAGTAAGGAAAAGAATTCTAATTGTGTTTTGGATATGCATTTCTCTGATATGGGTAATGCTAAGCATTTTTTTCATATATGTGTTGTCTTCTTTGAAAAATCTCTGTTCACATTATTTGTCTGTCACTGGACTTGACCAATCACAATTAAGAAACTTTGTAGTCCTCAATAGACAAAGCAGAGTTTCATTAAGCTAAATTCCACAAATCATCAACTTCATAATAACCCTAAATGTAGGGCTAGCACCCATCCCATTTCTTCCATTAAGTAATATGAGGCTCAGCAGCTGATGCAGTAAACTGCAGGGCTAGGATTCCATGCTCTCACCATTGTTTTGCCTGATTCTCCCAAGTGACACGAAGTCCAGATCCCAAAGACTCAGAGTTTAGTTATAATGAGTTCTCCTTGAGTGATTTCCAGCTTAGGAATTGGAATCTCAAAAGCCCCAAGTGACTCAGAACAATGCTTTCTGGGCTGGATGCTTAGTACATGAGTTCTGAAACTTAAATTCGCTAAATCACAATCCTGAGCTTATAGAGTGGCCTAAACAGTACCATTTCCACCTTAAACTTTAAGTCCTAAGTGCTACACAGNGAAAGTCTGTTGGAGAATATTATTTTAAGGTGTGTTTATGCTGTGAAATATTTGTTTTAATGATGCAAAGATGTGTTGCATTCTTTTATGTTGCATTTTTGCTTAACTCTGTGAAGCCGTGTTACTGTGCCTGTCTATAATACCTGATGATCTAATAAAGAACTGAATGGCCAATAGCAAGGCAGGAGAAAGGATAGGCGGGGCTGGCAGGTGGAGAGAATAAATATGAGGAGAAATCTAGGGAAAAAAAGAAGGAGTGAGAGAAGGAGGAGGATGCCAGGGGCCAGCCACCCAGCTACATAACCAGCAACAGGGTAAGAAAGAAAGATATACAGAAATAGAAAAAGNTAAAAGCCCAGAAACAAAAGGTAGATGGGATAAGTTAAGAAAAGCTGGCTAGAAACTAGCCAAGCTAAGACCAGGCATTTATAATTNAGAATAAGCCTCCATTTGTGATTTATTTGGGAGCTGGGTGGCGAGTCCCCCAAAGAGCAAAAGAGTAGAAAAACTAACAAACAACATTTTGGCGCCCAATGTGGAGCTATAGTAAAAGAAAACCTAACAACAAAGGTCCACTGATGTTAGGCATCCAGGTCCCAGACCTTCAGTTAAACAGCACCAGGGACAAGATTTCTCCTTGAAAGAAGGGAACTCCAGTTCCTGAATGAAGGACAGTTTCAGGTTGCTGACTCATACAGCACAGATTTTTCTGCTTTATTTATTTATTTCTCTTTTGATTTGTTGTTGTTTTCTAGTGATCCCTCTTCCCTTCTAGCTCTCCTTCCTCCTCAGGTTCAGTAACATTTCCTCAGACGGTTTGACCTGACCCAAGGGCTGGCTTCAAAATTGCCTGCTACTGGCTTGCACAGCACGCCATGCCACTGGCATATGATGCTCCACATTGGATCTTCTCTTTTCTACCTCATCCTTTCTTCTTACTTCCCATGTGCTGAGCCCAGGAACTAGAACAACCTGGAGTATGTATTTGGCAAACTGTGGAACACTTAGACCAACAAGATATCTCATGGAGTAAAGGTAGCTGCACCATGTTTGTCAAACTCAGTTTCATACCTGGAACCCATATGGTTCTAGAAGGAAATAATTGACTCATGCACATTATCTTATGACTTCCACATGTGTGCTGTGACACATACACATCACACACATACATACACACACACACACACACAC
>LZPO01097908.1:31892-44288 GCA_001675575.1 Neotoma lepida
AACCTCTTGATGTGTGGCACTTAAAAACTCCCCAGTGAGTCTGATGTTTCCTTGAAGAGGATGAAATATTATATTTGTACAACAAGCTACATTCTGCCTTAGCCTGTATGTTTTGCCTTTTTTTGCTGTAGCATTGTGCATTGTGATATTTTGCTGTGGGGCTAATGCAGAGTTTAAAGGCTGTGAACTTGGTTCCCTTGACAGATATGAGTCACTCGTTCGGCAGTTATGTATGTACAGAGCAGCTCTCCCGCGTGTGTGGATTAACTGATGAATAGAGTGAAATCGTTTCTGCTCCCACAAGACCAAGGCAAACATCCCTCTAATATTTATTACTTCCTCAACCCCCAAAGAGGTCCTAGAATGCAGAGAGAGATTAAATAGACATGTTCAAAATAGAGTTAGTATTATGCGATTATAATGAAATGACTTCTATCATTTATCCCAAACAACAATGGTTGCAAACTCACTTCTTGCATAGATCAACAGTTTCCAAATAACCAAGTCTAATTCTTCTGTGAAATAATTATACATATCANAAAATATAGATTCCCAAATCTCCTTCATTTCCATTTTTCTAAGCTGAATATATGAAGTCTTCTTTTGTGATTGCTAACTTTTGCTTTAGTAGATAGATTTGTGCTTGAATTTACATATTCACAAGGATTTTACAGAAAAAAAAACAAACAACAACAAAAATGCAAGCTAAGCAAGGCACTTAGGTGGGGCTTATTTGGACAAGAGCACTTCCATTTGATAAAAGCACATCATCTTGGAAAAGGAAGTAGAGAAAATGACCGCACATGCTCTGGCCCCGGCACGCCGTNGGTTCTGTTCAGCAGCTAATTCACATTGCTGGCTTTTTCAGCTGAGATGGATTATTCCATCGCTCACTGTCTGGGGCAACAGGCACTGTTTTACCAGAGAAAAGAGTCACGGAAATGAGGTATGTAAAAACCACTTTTCATGACCTAATTTGAGAGCTGAGTGTCATGGGAGGTAGTGGTCAGTTTGGATTATTTCTTAGAACTGTTATTTATATATTGTGATGAAAAAAATTTAAAATAGAAATGAAAATGTAGATTATTAAACATTTAACTATGCTAAATATTGCTGAATGGATAGAAAAATTGTGTGTGTGTGAATGTGTGTACGTGTACATATTGAAAACAGAAGAGCTAATTTTGCAAAATTACCTTGTAATTGAAATGAAAATAATTTTTGTTGACACAATGAGGAGGTTTTTTTTTTTTTAAATGGGTTCTAGGCTGTGTTTTCTATTACGATCCAATTCTATAAGACAGCTTTATAAAATCCATTTTCAGAGAGGTAATATGGTCTATTAACACCTGTTATATTCCCTGAAAGGGCTGAAATGCCTCTTATTTTAAAAGTTACTTTACCTACTTTGTATTTACAGTTTGAAGTCAGGGAGGAAGCAACCAGCACACACTCAAACACAAAACCAAACCAAATCAAAGGCCAGACCTTCCCATTGCTTCATTACACTGTGGCTAGAATGAGTCGGGGCGGAGCAGAAGGAAGCAATGTGTTCCTCCAGCATTGAGCAGCCCTTAGTGCCTCACTGCCCCTTGATGTGGGAACTAACTTCATCATATGTGTACTTACTGCTGTTGTAAGGCCATAATGCATATGTAAACATTCTATACTCTATTTTTTCTGTTGAAACAACATAAAAACACAAAATGAAAAGCCAGGTTTTTTAAACGAAAACGTGTCAGAAATTAATGTCACTGTATTCTACATGTATTTGTGGCACAGCCATTAGGACAAAAGAGAACGGCTTCTCCCCGGAACACAGCTTTCATTTCCCATGGGAATGTCGTTCTTCCAGCGAGAAGCCTGAGTGTGAAATGCAGAGCTGAGAGGGGAAGAGAGCATGTTGCAGGACCAACGACTTGCCAAAATAGAACATGACATCTTTTCAAATAAATAGTAAGATAGCAAATGGCTGTTTTTAAGTTTAGAATAAGTGTGTGTCTACTATGGCATATTATAGTTCAATATAAACTTAAACATGTATGAGCAAATACAACTATGGGGACTAAGTTTAAAAGTGAGCTATAAATGAAGTTACTGATAAGACGTTTTCTTTCAGCAAAAGCCTCTTGTGTTAATTTTTGTCATATTGTGAGCTTTGTCAGGGTTTTTTATTTGAATAATAAGTGGAAAATGGTCCCGGTGCCTTGCTCTTTAAGTGCCTGCCTATGAGGACATAGGATGAATTCAATCTGAATCGAAGTGCTTTCCATGTTCTTAACTTTAATAGACTCCAAAAGGAACACTTTGAGACAAGTTGGAATAGTTGTTTGTTCCTATTTTAATGGATAAAGTAAAAATCTGGGGGCTAGAGAGGTGACTCAGCGGTTAAGAGCACTTGCTGCTCTTTCAGAATACCCTAGTTCAGTTCCAGCANCCACATCAGGTGGCTCACAAGTACCTGTAACTCCAGATCCTGGCATCCAATTCCCTCTTCTGGTCTCCATGAGTACCTGTACTCAAGCGGCATATGTGCATGCAGATACACACATAAGCAAAAATAAAAGATAAATATTTTAGCCAGGCAGTGGTGGCACATGCCTTTAATTCCAGCACTCAGGAGGCAGAGGCAGGTGGATCTCTGTGAGTTCAAGCCAGTCTTGTCTACAGAGTGAGTTCCAGGACAGTCAGGGCTGCACAGAGAAACCCTGTCTTGAAAAACAAACAAACAAACAAACAAACAAACAAATAAATAAAAAGATAAATATTTTTTAAATGAAAAAAAAGAGGCTTGGTTCTTGATCATTTGGTACTCGATTCTGCTTTATGCCTCTTTCCCATTCTTGTTATTTATTTTTATTGTTTCATGAGAGCTTTTTTTTTTGTAACGTTTCACTTTCAATGTTTCCATCTCATCCTTTTAAATCTCAGTTCTCCTTATTTTTACATTTTTGTCTTTTTTAAGCCATACTGCACCTTTAGCTGATACCTTTCCCTTCCCTCATCTTTAAACTTCCTGTCTAAGACAGAAATCATTGAAGATGCTAAATATAGAACACAGGAAGTGAAAGCCAAAGGAGATTGTCAGAGGTCAGAAAAGTGACAGCAGAGTGAAGAGGGCTAGGAATTTCACAGGGAAGATGCTGGATGGCTGTTCGTATAACATGCCTCAGTGGCTCCCTGCTTTCTCCCCTGTCCATCTTGTTAATGTGGAAATAAAGCCTCTCCCAGAGATGCCCATCCTACTCAGGAAAACACACTTTGGCAAACCAAAATTAGTCCTGTTCTCCTAGGGAAAGGTTGCATCCTCTTAGGAAGCACATTAGGAGTAACTCTTTGGAGGATGGGAAAGCATATTCACTAAGGATCACTTGGTATGTGTGTGAAAGGTGATGTGAAATACAGAGACCAAAGCAAACAAACAGAAATGAGCAACACCAGAGTAAATTCTTTGAACTACAATCTGCATTGCCTATAGTCTTAATATCTGCAGAAGAATATAAAAAGATATTGAAAAAAGGATTATAAAGAAACAGTTAGGCCACAAAATGGCTCAGTACAAAATGGCCCTGGCCACAAAAGCCTGAAGGCCTGAGATAGATTCCTACAATTCATGGTGGAAGGAACAAACAGACTCCTGAATATTGTCCTCTGATCGCCACACAGGTATACACCCACATCACACCACATACGCACTCAGTAGTAGTAGTAGTAGTAGTAGTAGTAGTAGTAGCAGTAGTGATTAGTAATAATAAATATAATAATGATAATATAATAGTTAATAAAATTTGAAAGGAAACATTTGAGAAAAAGTCCTTGAAAATTAAAAATGTGATGGCAGAAAANAATTCATTAGCTATATCACAGGATAAAATTGAAGAAATCTGGATTATGATGCACAAAGATAAATAATTGGAAATGAAAGGAAAGGGGTAATATAATTAAAGAGCAATTATGGAATGTCCACCATCCCACCACAATGGATTAAAAATGGAATGCTAAAGTAGGAAATACGATTGTTTAAGACCTATGATAGGAATGTTCCTCAGAGCTATAGAGGAGAAAGGACTCCCTCCACAAGCCAACACTTTATTTGAGGGCAAAAGAGACAAAGAAATGAGCAAGAATTCAAGGCACATTGTGCTTCTCAGCAGTGGCTTCAAAACCTAGGATCCAATAAGGTCAGGACTTCAGAATTTCTGTCAAGTAAGTTGCTCATTCAGTCACACTGTCAGTTACATTTGGTGATATGATTAAGTCATTTTCGACATGGCTCATCTACAAAAAGTTTGCTATCATTTACCTGTGAATTTCATAATTTCATTTTCCCAACAGCTGGATAATAAATATTCCATCACGTAAATGTACCATATATATATATGTATATATGTATATATATGTATATATGTATATATGTTTTGAAATAATAGAATAATTACATTATTCTCTCATTCCTATTTCTCTCTCCAACCCCTCCTATGCACCCCCTTGCTCTCTCAAATTCATGGCTTCTTTTTCTTTAATTATTGTTACACACACACACACATACACACACATATACACACACACGTATTCCTAAATTCCTAAATATAACTTGCTCAGCCTGTATAATGCTACCTGCATGTATATGATCTCAGGGCTGACTACTTGATATTCCTCCTAGTTACTGCCCTATTCCTGTGAAGAGACACCATGACCATGGCAACTTTTTTTTTTTTGGAAGCAGAGTTGGAATTTATTAAAATAGATTTTTCTTTATTTAATTTTACATACCAACCACAGTTTCCCCTCCCTCCTCTCCTTCCATTTCCTCTCCACACCTTCCTTCTAACCACCCCTCCCTATCTACTCCTTCTCCTTCTCCATTCAGGTGGGGTAAGGTCTCCCTTGGGAATCCACAAAGCATGGCATATCAAGTTGAGGCAGGATCAAGCTCTTCCCCCCAGCATCAAGGCTGGGCAAGGCATCCCACTATAGGGAATAGGTTCCAAAGAGCCAGCTCATGCATCAGGGACAGGTCCTGGTCCCACTGCTAGGAGCCCCACAAAAGACCAAGCTACACAACTGTCACTCAGATGCAGAGGGCCTAGGTCTGTCCCATGCCATCTCCCTGGCTGTCTGTCCAGAGTCCATGAGCTCCCACAAGCTCAGGTCAACTGTCTCTATGGGTTTTCCCATCATGATCTTGACTTCCTCTAATGTCAACTCTTATAAAAGAAAGCATTTAATTAGGGGTTTGCTTATAGCTTCAGAGGCTTAGTCCATCATCTTTGTGGTGGGAGCATGGTGGCAGGGAGCATGGCAACAGGCAGGTGGATAGGCAGGAAAGCATGGTGCTGGAGAAGTAGCTGACTGAAAGCAACATCCTGATCCAAAGGCAACAGGCAAAGGGCGGGGGGCGGGGACTGGGCCTGGCATGAGCTTTTAAAACCTCAACTCAACCGCAGTGATTCCTTTAGTAAGGACACACTTACTCCAACATGGCTACACCTCCTAATCCTTCCCAAACAATTTATCAACTGGGGAACAATCATGTAAATATATGAACCTATAGGGCATTTTTCTTCAAACCACCACATTATTGGATAACCACTATGGGAGAAGCCCTTTCCATGGGAAAGAGCAGTTTTCCAGCTCTCAGCATTCTCTAGTTTTTTGTCCAGAGTTGAGGCTTCACATAGGAGCCTTCCCACTTCCATGTTAGCATGTCTATCGGTGTTGTCTTTGTCAGGTCTTGTTTAGGCAGCCATGTTGATGAGACCTCAGGGGTGTAGCCTCTCTGACATGTCTAGGAGACACAATCTCACAACTCACTTCCTGCTCCTTTGGCTCTACAATCTTTCTGACCTCTCTTCCATAACAATCCTTGAGCCATTCATCATATGATGGACATCTAGGCTGTTTCCATTCCCTGGCTGCTGAGTTTAACATGGGTGAGCGAATATCTCTGTAATAAGTAGAATGTAGAGTCCTTTGGGGAATACACCAGGGAGTGGTACAGCTAGATCATCTGGTGGATCTATTTCTAGCTTTTTGAGGAACAACCATACTTTTGTAATAGTGACTGCACCTGTTTGCACTCCCACTAGCAGTGAGTAAGTGTTCCCCTTTCCCCACACCCACACCAGAGAAAACCCTGCTTAGGCTAATGCCTACTGTCTGTTTTTTCACAGAAATAAGGTCTGTTTTGATAAGATACTTTTTCCCCAACCAATCACACAGATAAGGCATCTCCTACCTTGGAGTTGTTTCTTTAGCAAAGCATAATTTTGATTTGTTTTGAAGATGCCTTTGACAACCGATGATGAATGAAAATGAAAACTCATTGTGAACATGGCAGTGCACTGTACAAGCTCCTTGATGAATCTTGGAGCTGATGAAGTTTCACTAAGTTCCATTCTCTGGTGGGCATCACTGCTACAGACAACACCCCAGGAAAGCAGATGAATTCCAAGAAGGAAAGGCTCTTAAGTTTTCTAGACCTGGCTGTATTCAGAGATGGTGGCTTGTGAAGTCTATAACCCATTGGTGCTCTCTTCATACTAGAGGCTCTGTTGGCAGTCTCTAGAGAGGATATCCCATTGAACATTTATAATAAGGAAGCTCCTCATTTGTCATCTCTGTTTCCTTCATTTAAGCCCCTCCCATAACCAGGTGCATCCTCAATTCTCCAACACTGTTCCTCTTTGGGTTTCCAGTAGGTGATAGTAATAAAGCTTGATTTTTTCAGTTGAATCAGAGTCCTTCAACCTCAAGAAGACCTTCTGACATAATGTTTTGGATCCATAAAAGATAAATTTTTTCTTATAGCATTTTTATCAGGACAAGGATTACTGAAGTTTCTTATGATAATCTAAAGGCCTCAGTCGAGGCCAGCAGCCTCTTTGGAAACAGTCCTCACCATGAAGGTTTCCTTTCTTCCNGTATTCTTGATCATGACTCCAAGTTTACAGTGATGTTACAGGTTGACAGAGTCCAAGCATTAATTATTTCTGTTAGTAAAGTTCTCCCTCAGTACATGACTGATTCCTCTGCTAAAGAAAGCTCCCACCTACTCCCACGTCAAGCCTAAGTTTCCAAACACACTCACCTGACTCAGTCATGCTTCCATTTTTGCCATGCCATGTTCTCCCAGCAGCTAGGCTAGATGGCTATGTCATAGGCTCATCACAACAGCTAAGCAGTGATAATGGGACAGTGTATTGCCTTCTGCTTTTAGAAATAAAAAGTATATTTTTCACTATCAATTTTCCTAGAGTAATCTACTACTCTCTCATAGGAACAACTCAGTAAACACGGAAGACTTAAGTGAATTTACTATTCTGTTCACCATTTTAAAATGTTTTCATGTTCTCTGGTCTAGTTTTATTTATGTTGATGTCACAAATACCNTGACTAAAAACAACTTAAGGAATAAATGGTTTATTTGGCTTATGATTCCAGATTATAGTTCATCACTGGAGGGAAGTCATGGGGGCAGATGCTTGGGACAGCTGTTCACAGCCCAGCCACAGACAAGAGCAGAGAAAGAAATGTACCCATGATACCTACTCACTTGTTACTCTGCTCACCCCCCACTACTCTTATACAATCCAGAGAACTGGGACAGGGAATGGTGCTGCCTATAGTGAGCTGAGTCAATTTTCAGACAAGAAAATCCCCACAGTCATAACACAGGCCAAGTGAATCTAGATAATCCCTCATTAAGACTCTCTTTCTAGGTGACTTAGGTTGTGGCAAGTTGACATTTAAAATTAACCATCACAGTGACCAATAGCCTTTCCCAAGTGTTTACTATCTGCAGTTCAGAAATACTCACTAATATCTCTAAGTGAATGACATAAGGAAAATCATGGCAAACACCAAAGTCTCTACCTTGAATTAGAAAGTTAATCTCTATAAAGTACTTATCTTTCTTAAATAAGAAGTTCTTAAAGTTCATTAACAAATAAATTCATCTTCATCTTATCAGCTAGTAGGTCTAGAGATGCTGAGGCAACATCTAATATACTTGATGATTGCATTAGATGAATGACAGGTCATTTGGCACAAGAAAATGCTCTTAATATGATTTCTTCATCATCTTTCTGTCTTATTGCAGCCGGGGTAATGAGAACAGACTGACTCACCGGCGGCAGACAGTTCTCCGTGAGAAGGGAAGAAGGTTGGCTAACCGAGGACCAGCATACATGTTTAATGATCACTCAACAAGCCTGTCTATTGAGGAGGAACGCTTTCTAGACGCAGCTGAGTATGGCAACATCCCGGTGGTGCGGAAGATGCTAGAGGAGTGTCTCTCCCTCAATGTTAACTGTGTGGATTACATGGGCCAGAATGCCCTGCAGTTGGCAGTAGCCAATGAGCACCTGGAAATTACAGAGCTGTTGCTCAAGAAGGAAAACTTGTCTCGAGTTGGGGATGCTTTGCTCTTAGCTATCAGTAAAGGTTATGTACGGATTGTGGAGGCAATCCTCAACCATCCAGCTTTTGCTGAAGGCAAGAGGTTAGCCACAAGCCCCAGTCAGTCGGAACTCCAGCAAGATGACTTTTATGCCTATGATGAAGATGGGACTCGGTTCTCCCATGATGTGACACCAATCATTCTGGCCGCTCATTGCCAGGAATATGAAATTGTGCACACACTCCTGAGAAAGGGTGCCCGGATTGAACGGCCTCATGATTACTTCTGCAAGTGTACAGAATGCAGCCAGAAACAAAAGCATGACTCATTCAGTCACTCCAGATCCAGGATTAATGCCTACAAAGGCCTAGCAAGTCCAGCATACCTGTCATT
Source organism: Neotoma lepida (assembly GCA_001675575.1). Lineage (NCBI taxonomy): Eukaryota > Metazoa > Chordata > Mammalia > Rodentia > Cricetidae > Neotoma > Neotoma lepida. The sequence goes on from LZPO01097908.1 coordinate 40,687, forward strand.
GTCCAGTGAAGATCCAGTCATGACAGCTTTAGAACTTAGCAATGAGCTGGCAGTGCTTGCCAACATTGAGAAAGAGTTCAAGGTAGGTCGTTGACAACAGCAACATCACAAAGTTCAAACACTAAGTAGATCTATAAGCAGTGTGCTGCACAATGTTAGAGCAAGACACATCTAATTCCTTCCAGGTTTCAGCAAAGTTCTGCAGAAGCTGTCATGTCAGCTATGTGTGGAAGAATGGACCAGAATTTGGAAAGCTCAGAATGAGAGAAAGTGTGATGTTGGCTAGGTCAAAGCCAGGCTGTGTTTCCATGTTTCCATGATGTGCTAATTGCTCTGCAGGTTGGGGTTTTATAGAGGTGTGTGTGTGTTGTGTGTGCGTGTGTGCACGCGCTCATGTGAGCTTGTGTAAATACGTGCATGTGCACATGTGTATATGTCCGAAGGCCAACAGCTGACATGGGGTGTCTTCCTTGAGCATTCTCCACCCTAGTTTTGGGGACAAGATCTCTCACTGAACCTGGAGCTCAATGATTCCACCTGTCTGAGCTACGGCTGGGGTTACAGACATGTGTCAGTGTGCAGTTTTTGTTGTTGTTTTGTTTTTAACAACATGTTCTGGGAATCTCAATTGAAGTCTTAATGCTTGTGAAGCAGGGATTTTATTGACGGAGCCCTTTCCCATCCCCAATTTATGTTTCATTCAATAAGTTTATTATAATTGTTGCTGTAATGATCTACTTTCTATCAGATATTTTGTATTTATCATGGCCCCAAGTAGGTCTTTTTCTATTCTATTTAAGAACTTGAATTCAACAACTGGTAAATGGCAGAGCTAGGATCAGAATACAGCTTCCCTCTAATTTTCAGCTTCTTTCTCTTAAAACATAGTGTATCTGTGTGCAGTATACCATAACAGATGCTACTGGGGCAGAAAGGCAAACAAGTCACCGTTTGAGAGGCGGTACATATACGAATAAGCATGACATAAAATAAAGCATGACTGTGAGGTCGAGCATTGACCATTGTGCTATAAAAGTTAAGGAAAAAATTAAATTCCTGCTAGGCTTCAGCCAACTGGCATGGAAGGCAGCACTTCCATGTGTGGAAGAATAAATGGGATTTTGGAAGGCAGAGAAGGAGAGAGAAGAAGTAGAATAGTCTTGTATACATGAGTGAAGCAGGCACATAGAACTAGAAGCAGAGTCTTATTGGAAGTGGCTGGGGGAAGGCGTATCAGATCCAGCCATTGTCTACATGGTCCCTGACACATTTGGAGAGGATGAAAGGTCAGATTCCAAGCCAAAGAGCATCCACATGCTGCTGAACTTCCTACTGGAAGTCTGATTGTGTTCATCTTCTTTTGTACTGCTTTGTCATGATTATTTGTGTATGTTTGTACGTTCACGTGCATATGTGTATGTGAATATGCATGCATTAATGACAGTGTGATGCCCAGAGGTTGATTTTGAGTGTCTTCCTCAGGCACTCTTAACATTGTTGTGTGTGTGTGTTTGTGTGTGTGTGTGTGTGTGTGTGTGTGTATGCAAGCATGCACATGCCATGGCACATGTGTGGAGGCCAGTGGCCAACTTGTGAGAGTCAATTTTCTCTTTGTATTATGCATATTCTGGGGATTGAAAATAAAGGACCCTTGCCTGCTGACACATCTCACCAGCCCTGGACCTTAGGTTTGAGACAGCATCTCTCACTGTTCCTGAAGTTCCTTATTTGGCTAGACTGGCTGGTCAGAGAATTCCCAGGATTTGCCTACCTCTTCCTCCCTAGCACTGGGATTAGAGATATGTGCTTCCAGGCCTGACCTTTGATATTGGTGCTATGACTGAACTCAGATCATCAAGCCTGCACAGCAAACACTCAATGGACTGAGCCATCTCCCCACTGCACCTCATCACTGTTCACTTCAATAAACTATATGCAGCTTTGAATCAATTCAGTTCATCGAACTCAGTGTTTTATACAAGCACATGATAACTTAATCATCTCTATTCCATGTGCCTTGAGAAGATGGTCTCTCCACTGTACAGCTTGGGAGACTGCAGTCCAGTCTCTCCTGGGTAGCTCCTTGGTGTCATTATTGCTGAACACAGGACACAGGGGAGGTAAAGTCGCAGATATGAAAGAAATAATTCATCACATTACCAGGATATGCACACAATTTAAAACTTGGAAATTTTTATTTCTAGAATTTTCCATCCATTTAGTATTTTCTGACCACTATTGACCATGGGAATCTGAAACTTTGGAGAGTAAAAGCCGTGGATGAGGAAGGGATACTACATTCAGTGGTCCTTGTTAATTCCTTATACCTCACTCTAGCTGGCCTCTCACTCAAGAAAGGTGTATTCCTTGGCAATGGTGGAGAACGCAAAGGGGAAGTGCATTGAAAATGATCCCGATTTTCAATGCTACACTTGAGCACACATGTGAACTGATCGCATTTTAACACTAATCCACATGCATCTCTACCACCAGGCGTCCTCTTTGTGAGGTGGTGTAATGTGGGGAGACACAGGACACCCCTCAGGGTTTACAGAAATAGATTATTCATTAGAGGAAGAACCTTATTATTTGGTACATGTGATATTATTTTGTAAAGGAATTGAAATATCTTAAGAAAATAGGCCTTAGAGAATAATGTGAGATCTTGACTATTGTAAGCTTAAAATCAGAGTTAAGCTTTGGCAGCAGACAGAAAATTAGTAAACAAACAAGTAAGCAAACAAACAAAAACCAAAACCGGAAGTCTAGAACTTTGGTTTTAATACTATAGAAGAGCACGTTTTCCTGGCTGAAAGCAAAGCTCAAACCAGGAGTGAGGGAGTTGAAAGGGAAAGGTTAGGAGAGGATGGCCTTGTCGACAAATACACATTCCTAGTGCCCCAATTTCCTTTTGGTGTCTCCATGTGTTTCTGTGAGCTATGTCTATAAATCCTTTCCTGAACCCCTCTACCTCTTCGGTTGCTTGTGGTGATGCAATGATTCCCTTTAATGCCCCTCAGTTCCCCATTCATTTCCTTTAAGCAGCAAGGACTGTCAACATCCTCGTAATTCTGAAGAGAAAGTTTTTCTTTAGCTTTTCCAGCTCCATTATGTCTCCCTAGAGGTCTATGCACTGACACGCACATGGCCCTCCAGATGCCTCTGCTGCAGAGGGGGAAAGAGAATGGCAGAGAAATGACTGTCGTGTCTAGTGTCTATTTTTAAATCATTGCTATGTTGTTCTGTAGAAAGTTTAAAAATGCTGGGCCATTTGCCTGCCTGAAAGAGAAGTATCTTCCAAGAAACTGGCTGGCTTGAAAAGTACTATTTGTTAGTATTAAGGTCTTGTGGCTGTTATCAGACCTTATAGGAGAACAAAGGCTGTCACTTACTTGAGATACAGCCTGAAAGGCCGAGTCACAGCACCAGGAGCACAGAGCTGAAGTCATGACCAAAGAAGAAGGAGAAAATGTACTCTTGTTGAGATTTATGAATTATTTTACATGATTCCCACTCTAACTTTATGACAGAACAGCACACACTAGACCAGACAATGAGCTACTGAATCCTACCTCACATATCTGTAGGAGACCAGACATGTG
>LZPO01097909.1:9911-21901 GCA_001675575.1 Neotoma lepida
AGGAGGAAAATTGTCTGAGAGTTTGTTGAATGTCAGCCCTAAGGAAAACTGAAAGGATACAGAGCTTGGAGAGGTGCCACTTTTGGCTCCTTTGAGAAAATGCTTTATATTGCCTAATAGCTGTGCAAAAAGTTTTTGCAAAGAGCTTTACGGCAGTTCAATACAGGAATTTCACCCTGAGCCTTAGACGAGGCTTTTCGGTAGCTTTTCTGCTATAAAAGAAACGTTTGTCTGAATTATGGCACTGGGAAGCTGTTAGGAATTTGGGTAAAGGGTCAGTCCCTAGTTAAAAATAACTTTATCCCAAGGATTATAGCCTTAACAACAACACTCTATTGTACAAACAGAGACCTATAAGGGCAATGAAGTCAATTAGAAATACGTTAAGCTTTCAAGACAAATCGTCTAGCAGGGGACCCTGCTGAATGATATAGATCTGGAACCCCACTCCAACTTAGACAATTATCCTTCTTCTCATGGGAAACTGACTGTTGTGGAGTAACTAGTTGAGCCATTCGGAAACAGAATGTTCCTTACAAGATTTTCCTTCTCATTCTCTTTTCTTCCTTTTTGGGTTTGATAACTAACAGTTTACTTTTATTTCTATTTTCTAAATGAAGTCCAAAGAAAATTACTCTCTGTCTTCTTGGAAGATAATGTAACATCTCTTCTAAATGTTAAGAAATCTTTANGTGTTTGCTAAGTTAGATATTTGCTAATGGTAGCCCCATAGAGTTTGTTTAATAATATAATGAATATAAGTTTGTAAAGTAAATCTAAAGAAGTTCATTAAGAAATTTAAAGTTTTAAGGAATAAATAAGTTTATATATTAGGGTGGAATATTTGCTGAAGTAGTCCTACTTCAAAATTTCCTTAAGAGTATAAGCTTGTAAAAAGCATAAGTAAGTATATGTTGAATGTGAGTTTGTGAAAAGTGAAAATGTTGAATGTAAATGCTTAATGTAAAAATGGACATGCTAATTGTAAATGTAAGTTTATACCGTAAGTGTAAATAAAGTAAATCATAGAAATATAAGGTAGGATATAGGCTAGGGACACAGTGAAGGTTTAATAGAGGGATTATATAGTGAAGGTTTAATTTAAAAAAAGTCATTTACAATAGAATAGGTTTTCCCAACCAGGGATGCAGAAGCTAGTGTCCCTAGCAGACTGTAAGCTGGCAGTCTGAGCGGTTTCAGAAGCTCCAGAAGCCGCTAAGAACGGCAGACTTCAAAGCCAGCACAACAGCAATAGCCAGGCATCCATCATCAGCTGAGACCTGAGGAACATCAGCACAGTGCAGGTGGCAGATGCCCAAGGGCCTCCAAGCTTTCTCCTGAAAGCCTTGGGGAGGAGTGGAATTGAGACTCCAAGGCAGGAAGCGCCTTGAGGTTTCTGGGACCTAGGCTACTGAGCACTCTAGCCTCAGGACACAGAGGTCCTGGGAGGGGTTACAGGAGGCACAGACAGACTGAGAGTGTAAAAGCTGTAAAAGNTTGAGCTAGCAGCAGAAGCATTGCAGTCTCTCTTTGATGGCTAAAAGAAAGTCTTTTTTGAGAGGACTTTGCACCAACCAGCTCTTGTGGAGCTAAAAGCTTTCACTCTGAGGGAAAAACTGCCCTAAAATGCTACTGTAACTAAAAATGTCTCTGGCTTGAGATGAAAGTTGCAGAGACGTTTGTTTGAACTAAAATTGTTAACTGCAAAAAGGTTTGGTTGTGAAGTTTTTTTTCATATTTGGAAGTGAAGTCTAGTACCTGAATTTATTTGAACTTTTTGAACTTAAAAAAAAATGAGATAAAATTACAAAAACGTTTTGGTTATGGGTTTCTTCATATTTGAAAGGCTGGTACCAGAATTTATTATTTGAATTTTGAGGCTTAAGAAATGAATTGGACAGGAGTGATTTCATTACAATAGGACAATTTTGAATTTACTTATGCATATAGATTCTACCCACGGTGATGATGGAATTATTAGTGCTAAAAATGGAACTGTTTAAATGGAGAAATTTATTTTTTCTACCTTGGCTCAAGATGCAGTTTTGTGTATGCATATATGCTTCATTAACTGTGGTGATTCATGAACTGTTTTGTGTTAAAATGGAAGTGCTTAAATAGAAAACTTTGTCTTTTTTCTAACTAGACTTGAGATTTAGTTAAAAAATTATAAAGAAACAGGGGAATTAATATTCTTCAGTCTATTTCATTTAAAAAATATTTTCCTGTTATTTGAGTGGATTAATGTTATATTTTGTTAGTAAGAAATGCAAATGAGTATACTAAGAGATTACTTTAAAGTGTGAAGAATTTTATTAAGAAACTGCTCTTGGATGTTTTGCTAAAGTTTTTAAAGTGTTAATGGTTATATTCAGAATACTGCTTTTGAATGTAGGTTTGTAGGAATTATAATTGTGTCTAGTAATGTTTATTTTAGAGTTATTATGTTAACCTATTGATATTGATGCACCATGGTTTGGTGAAGTTAAGGAAGTATTTAAGTTTGATGTGAATATATCAGAAGTTTATTCTATGTTTTGTTAGCAAGAAATTCAAATGGTTCTATTAAGAGCTTGCTTTAAGTTGTAAGATTGAGAGACTTGTAACTATGCATAGCAATATTTATGTTAGAATTATGTTAACCTGTTAATGATGAAGCTAAGGAAGTCTTTAAGTTTGATGCAGTTGCATCAAGAGTTTTTTGGTTTAGAAAGAGCTGGATGCAGCTAAGACTGCTGTAGTCACCTTAGACCCATTCCAGAAAAAGATATGCCATCTTTATCATCCTCTACTCCTATACTGGGAGGTTTGACAGCTATGGAGATTGCTGTGAGCTCTAAATGGAGAGTCTTTTATGTATATATATTAAGAAGGGGGGGCCTGCTGGAGCCTATTTAGGCTTTACCCAGCAAGTCTGCATAAAGAGGATTGAGCTATGGGACTGACCAAATACCAGGTGTCTGAGATGGTTTGCACTTTGGGGGAGGTCTTTTGCTCCACTCCTTGGCATTCCTTTAAAAACCCTAAGGCAGAGACAGTCAAGGTCTGATGGATTAGGATCCAGGCCCTCTTGGGGCTATCCTGTATGGCTATCCTGTATTTTCTATCTTTTTCTCATCCCTCTATCCTTCTAATATTTCTTGCTGCTTCTATTCAAGTACTCTGGGAAATGTGGAGGTGAGGGATGGCCCCCCAGTGTACCCCAGACAGTAACTTATCATCTGAAGTATGGGAGGGACAGATTTATATACTCCAGGTAGTAACCTATCATCTGAAGTATGGGGGATAGATTTATGTACTCTAGGTAGTAACTAACCTATCATCTGAAGTATGGGGGTCAGATTTATGTACTCCAGGTGTAGTAACCTATCATCTAAAGCACAGCTGGCCAAGATTTTTCCTGTTCTAGAGGCTCTCTGTTCACTCTGCTTTTACTGTGCACAAGCTTTTTAATTATACGTGTTCTCATTTGTCAACTCTTAGAGCTATTTCCTGAGCTTTTTGAGTTGTAATCAAAAAATTCTTGCCTATATCTATATCCTGAAGTATTTTCCCCTGATACTTTCGGTTTTTCGTGTTTTAAATTAAGATCTTTGATCCATTTTCAACTGACTTTTTTTTGGGAGGGACATGATTTGAGACAGAGTTCTTCTCTGCGTAGCTCTGGCTTTCCTGGAACTCGCTCTAGAGATCAGGCTGGTCTTGAACTTGGAGATCCACCTGGCTCTGCATCCGGAGTGCTGGGATTAAAGGCGTGCGCCACCACTGTCCAGCTGAACTGACTTCTGAGCAGGGTGAAAGATACAAACCAAATTTCAATCTTCTGAAGGTGGATATCCAGTTTCGCCAGAAGTAAAGGCTTTTTTCCAATGCATGTTTCTGACAACTTTATCAAAAACGAGGCATTCAGGGCTGGTGAGATGGTTCTGCAATTAAGAGCACTTGTTGCTCTTGCAGACGACCCAGGTTCATCTTCCAACATCCTCATGGTGGCTCACAACATCTGTAACTAGTTAATTTCAGAGGCTCTGATGCCTTCTCCTGACCTCTGAGAGCACAAGGCACACAAATGGCACACATATATACATACACACAGGCAAATAAATTAAACACATTAAATACAATAAATTATACACATAAAGTAAAATAAATAAATCCTTTTTTTTTTTTTTAAAGTTTAACGAGGTGTCTACCGCTGTATGGGTTTATTTCCAGGTCTACTATGTTCCATTGGTCTACATGTTTGTTTCTGTGGAAGCAGCATGCTGTTTTTTCACTATGGCTGTGTGGTATAGTTTGATGCCAGGTAACATGATGCCTCTGGCAGTGTTCTTTTCCTAAGGATTGCTTTGGCTATCCATAGTCTTTTGCATTTCCCTATGAATTTTAGGATTCCTCTCCCCTCCCCAGTTCAATGGAGAATTTCCTTGGAATTTTAATGAGGATTGCATTAAATATAGATTATTTGGGTAGTCTAGCCATCTTCACAATGCTGTCAATTCAGGAATACAGAAGGTCTTTCGATTGCCCAGTGTCTTCTTCAGTTTCTTTTTATGGTACCATAAGTTTTCACTGTAGAAACTATCATAAATGGGATATTCTTTCTAATTTCTTTCTTAGCAAGTTTGTTACTACTGTATATAAAAGTTACTCAGGGGCTGGAGAGATGGCTCGGAGGTTAAGAGCACTGGCTGCTCTTCCAGAGGTCCTGAGAGTTCAATTCCCAGCAAGCACATGGTGGCTCACAACCACCTGTAATGAGATCTGGCGCCCTCTTCTGGCATGCAGGGAAACATGCAGACAGAACACTGTATACATAATAAATAAATAAATCTTTAAAAAAAAGTTATACAGTTCTGTATGTTAATTTTGTATCCTACAACTTCCTGCAAGTGTTCATCAGATATAAAGATTTTCTGGTTGGAGTCTATGGTGTCTTTGAAACACAGACTCATGCCATCTGCCAATAAGGGTAAGTTTAACTTTTCCTTTCCAATTTTAATCCCTTTTATAACTTTCTCTTGTTTTATTACTGCAACTAAGACTTGAAGCACTATAATAAATAATGGTGGAGTGGGCATCCTTGTCTCATTCAGATAACATGCTTCAGAAAACTACAACACTTAAAATCTATACAGAACCATGAAAGATCCTGAATAGCAATCTTGAACAAAAAGAATGAAGATTTTTCACAAAAGTACCAGTAACATACACTAGGACTGCTGTAATAACAGTGGTTATTAATGATATGCCACTAGCCTTGCAAAATTAGCACACACCGTTAATTTTATCACTTAGCAAGCAGGGTCTGTCTGGATCCCTGTGCCTTCCAGGTCACACTAGGAACAGTCAAGCGTAGAGACACACACCTTTAATCCCAGCATCAACCACAGAATTCTGGAGGTTTATACAGACAGGCAGGAAGTGACAGAAGTGGGCGATAGGAGGAAGTGATGTAGCTAGGCTGATAGAGCCAATGGGAGAACAGAAGAGAAAGGGATATAGATGTGGAGATATAGGAAGTCACACACTCTCCATTTTGGGAATGGCTGCGGAAGTCTAGGTGAGGCTGGTAGCTGTTCCTAATTCCTCTGATCTCTATCAGACTTTCACCCCTATCTCTGCCTCTGTGTTTTATTTAACAAGACCATTTAAAAAATCCATCTGACAATTGCACATTTCAAAACAGAAAGTGACCAGGATTTTTCAATGTTCCCAACATATGATAAACATTTGTAGTTAATAGGTCAATTACCTTGATCTGCTGTAACTTAATTGTATGTACACTGCACTCCATAAATAACTACTCAATCAACCAAAAAATTTTAATTAAAAGATTTTTTTCAGATGATATGTAAACTAAAATTGGATGCATAAAATTGAAAGTAATTAGTGTAGAGAAAATAAGGTCTTTTCTTAAGAGTCAGTGCCTAGCTCAGCTTTTAGAACAATTGAGGTCTTCAGCTTAGTGTTATTAAGAGTTAATAAATACTGACCATAAATTCTAAGTTGCCTCAACATTCCAGAAAAATCAAGCCACCCAATTTAGAATGCACCAGGTTACACTTCTAATCATGTTTAACCACACTTACCTTATTTTTAGTGTTACCACTATTATGTATGAAAGTTCACACAATCAATCCCAGAGAAAAATTTGACTTGAGAGCAACTATTCTATTGTAATCACTTCATGTTAGCGGATATAAAATCAAACAAACTCTAAAAATGATACTGACTTTGGCAGGAAGATTCCTTGGTGTTCGAGTGACCCAGGCTGTACCTTCTGGTCGAACAGTTTCACACTGAGGTTCACGGTCTTGTGTTCCATCTTCACTGCTTTTTAAAGTCTTTTTCCCATCGAGAGATACATAGCCATTGTCAGTCTCAGTAGACTTATCAATTGAATTCTTTGCTTTCTTTGACCTAAAAACAAAAATATATAGAAATGTTACGTGTATTTAGCTTATTCTAGATGGGTTGGTAGAAATTAAAATCTGGTACTAATTATATAAAGTGGCATTTTTCAGAAATTTAATGGCTACCTCCCCCTTTTTTAACAATAAATGAGAAATAATGACTATTCAACTTAAAATCCTAGTTCACTTTAAGGTAGGTTTTGAGGTCTTAAAAATAGCATGCTATTCACAAAGAAAAGTCCTAATTTAACAAATAATTCTTAGTCTGGCCTTTGGACAATATCTTCTAGAAAATTTTGCCCAATTTGTTAGTGTTAATGTATTTTAAGCTTTTATTTTAAAAAGATTATCTTTGTAAATTCAGGTAAGCTATAATTAGTAACTTAATACTATCCCAAATATTTTACCTTTGGTATACGTAAGTTCACTGATAAGTTCCTTTCAATGTACAACAGAAACATAAGACCTTTTGCAGCAGAAAAATTTATGAGAAAAAGGAACACTTAATCAATAAGGTTATAAATCTGGCAAAAGTAAAAATGGAGAACATAAAATTATGTTTCACCTACCAAAAGAATCCCAGGGAAAAAGTAATCAATGACCATGTTATTTATGGAACCTTCAAGGCCAGAATTAAGGTTTTAATTTGTAGGAATAAAATATTTATAAACTACAATGTAGAAAATGATTTTTAACAGGCAAATGTTTTAGGAGTCTTAAAAGACTACAATAGGTGAAAGTAGCTACCAAGAGAAACCTTTAGTAGAAATTAAGTCACACAGAAAATAAAATGTGCTCCATGCAGATAAAGTCTATCATAAAATACAATTTAAAAGCAATTTTACTTAAAAACCCTTGAATTTTTCTAGAGCATATTTTATAAGAAAAGAAAAATTAGTACAATGCTTTCATGTAGATAGCACTTTCAATGCACTCTATTCTAAACGCTAGTGACACAGTTTAATGGGAATCTGCTTAAGAACTGAGCAGACGGTGGGCAAGAGGATACATGGGTCATGAGTGGGGAAGAAGCGGTCTGGAGAGGCTACAAAAGGGATGGAGGTAACAGGTGGGTGGCAGCAATGACAAGGATAAAGAATCTACTCAAACACTGCTCAAGAAGCCACAGTATGCTAATAAAATTTTTAAGATTAATTTTAATTAGTTAAAAAATTTTGAGAACTAGGTGGAGTCTTAAAACTCACCTATTGTAAATGCTAATTTTGGAATCAAGTAATAACACAAAGAGTGCATGGGTGAAATAACATGGCCAGTTTGAAGCCAACTACAATACAAAAATAGTCCCTAAATATGAGATGATTTATGTTCTCCACGGTACTTCCAGTGCCCCTTCTTTGGAAACTGCCTATTAGGATTTCTTCTAACAATTCTGTCAAAACATAGAAAGTTTTTGTCTTACACAAAGAAGCCCCTCTCCTTCCTGCTCTTCTCCTGTAGAACTTTTAACAGAAAGAGGCAGGCCATATTTCCATACACCCTATACGGTTCCAATACTTCATATTCAGAATATATATCCAGAGAGCTGCAAGGCTTAAAAGCCTAACCCAATACTCTCTATATGATCCCCAGTGACATGGAAATTCAAGAGAAAATGAGCCTTATATTGAAGATGATCAAGAAAATAGGTGGAAAGGGGGGTGGGGAAAACATAGGAATCAAGAAAGGGCACAAAGGTACCTTATACCTTCTCAGCCTAGGGAAGAACATTACGTATTCAATGATTCCCTTTACTTCTCTTTAACACTATGCAATATGCAGATGTTGATTAAAAAAAGTGAAGTGCTTTGAAATCCAAATAACTCATAGTATGTTGGAGAGGTATTCCTGAAGGCTGGTGGAAACTAAACTGGATCGAAGGGAAAGGGAAGATAAAGAAATCAAAGACAACTAGGAAGTAGATACATGAATCAGACAGAAAGCAAGGTAAGTGTACATAAGGAGACAGAATCCAAGAGCATCAAGTAACTAAAGACACAGGTCTGGGAGCCAGTAGGCAAGGAAGCAACAGTGGTTGAGAACATGCAGAGTGACTCGGAACTCCACTGGAGTCCAGTGAGGATCTCCCAGTCAGAATGCCTTTTCCTAAGATGGACAGGGTAAAACAGGGAAATGAGTGTCAGCAAACCACATGCCACGTAATACCTTCCAGCCACATAGCAATACCTCCCTTCCTTTATGCTTCTTCCCAATCTTTGAGTTGCTTTTTTCTCAGAACATTTTGACAATGAGGAAATAGTAGCTCTTTGATGTTTCTTATTAACCAAATGCAGATAAATCACTAAACTAGCTGTAATGGCAAGAAAAAATAACAAATGTAAGCACTGCCCTTGCAGCTAAACATGCAAACAGGCAGTCTGGGACTTGAGAGGCTAGACTAGAACAGCAGAGAAAGCCGGCAACAACCAATGACAGCTAATCTGGGGAAACAGTGTGTAGGTAGAATGCCATATGCATCCTGGTAGAACAGAAGACAGGCTACAAACAGAAGATTCATTGTGTGTGTAAATGTACTGAGAATAATGCCAATAAGGGTTGATGCTGATGCAGAAGATACAGAAATAGAAAAAGAATGGGACTGCAGAGATGGCTCAGTGGTTAAGAGCATTTGTTGCTCTTCCAGGAGCTGGGTTTAGATGCCAGTACTCACAGGGCAGCTAATTGTAACTCTAGTTGAGGAGGATTGAATGCCTTCTTCTAGCCTCTACTGTAGGCACTGCATGCAAGCTGTGCACAGACATGCATGCAAATAAAACACCCAAACACATAAAAAAAAATGAAAGAAAAAGAATGCATTGAGTGGTATTGGGGCTTGGAGCTATCACTGAAAATTCATAGCTAGCACACACACGTGGAAGCAGGTAAAGAATTATACCTATTTCACATATTACAATAGACATGCGTTATCTAAATAGGTACAGAGTTGAAGAACACACCCCTAAAATAGCCTTATCCACTCTGAGCACCCCACTAGCATCTTGCACCCAGATTTTGGTTTCTAAACACCATTCTCCTTGAAGAAATGGCTGATTTCAGGGCTGGAGCCGAGGATGCACAAGCTGAGTCAGGAATATTCTGGTGTGTTAACTCAGAAGACAGTATGGACTTGTTAAAAAGCCACGAAAACTGCTCAGAGGTCCTCCACTGATCAAATTTAGGTCACCTGAGTCATTGAAATAAATGAGGTAGTAACAGAGATTCCTGAGTAAAGAAGTGAGGGAAGACGTCACCTTGAAGCAAACTGCCAGCTAAAAATGAAGGAGTAGACATGGAGTTGGAAAAGTAACGGTACAAATACACCATAATTCAGACAAAAATCAAAGGCTACTCAGACAAGAAAGTGAAAGTTGTACAATAATAGATAACTGTCATGTCATATGTAACCTTTTGTCCTTCTCCCACCATTTCTCAATGCTTCTTGTTCTCTTTGTGGTCCTCTACCTCATTTTATAGTCTATATCCACTTTTACAATCCCTTATTTACATTCATATAAATTTCAAAAGTTAGAATCCACAAGACAGAACATGCAATTTTTATCTTCTGAGACTGGGTCACCTCACAATATAATCTTTTGAATTTCCATCCATTTTTCTCCAAATGTCATTATGAATGAATGGTACATTTTCATTATTTATTCTTCTGTTAATAGACATGTGGCTGGCTCCATTTCTGCTACTGTGAATAATGCAGCTATAAACATGGATGTTCAAGTATCTTTATGAGAGGTTACGTCCTTTGGGAAGACGTCCACAAGTGGTACAGCTGGATCACAGAGCAATTCTAGTTTTAATTTTGCAAGGAACCTTCACACGGATTTCCACAGTGGCTGCACTAGCTAACACTCTCACCAATCGTAAAGAAGGGTTCCTCATTCCCCCTAGACTTGGAAGCATTTGTTGTTGTTTGTTTTCTTGATGATGGCCACTCTGACTGGAGTGAGATGGGAACTCAGTGGCTTTAATTTGCCTTTCCCTAGTGGTAAAGGATGCTGAATTTAAGAATAAAAATAATTGGTTATTTGTTTCTTCGAGAACCGACTGGTCATTTCATGGGATTTACTGATTGGCAGTTTTATGTTTTGGTGCTTACTTCTGTAGATCTTTATACTCTAGACATCAACTCATGTGGGAAGATTAACTGGAAAAGGTTTCTCCAAGTCTGTGGGCTGTTTGCTCTGACAATTTCTCTTGCTAACCAGAAACCTTTAAATTTCATATGGTTCCATAAATTAATTATTGGAACAACTTAAAGAAATGACCTTATCTATTTTCCAAGAACTAATTTTATCCAATTACTTGCTAAAACTCACTTTGAAGGTCCACCTGAAATATAAATGAGGTCACTCCTTCACAAGGCTACTAGGCCATCAGCTTCAGTGTTTTATTTCTAGCAAGTAGTGCAATGCCTAGTCTGACTAGTACTTAATAAATATGGTTTTTCTTAAGAAATAAAATCAGCTATTTTATGAACTGGATTTTTAAATGGAAAAAAATCTATGCATAAAAAAATGCATAATCTCACTGTTATGGCCAAGGTTCACAGTCGTACCTCTTTATAATTTCTAGATGGTGAGACATCTAGAATTTTCTACAATGCATTATGTTGGTACTGGGTCAAAGCTACTCGGCAGGGGGTGGGGGGAGAAGAACCTTAAAAATACACTAGTTTAGTATCGCTACTTCCTTTGGGAAATAAGAGACTATACTCTAAATAAATCATAAAACTAATACATTTTTCATATTGAAAACTTTAGCCCACAAGTTGGGACAACTTTCAAAGAACTTGCTCATAAGATCAGTCCTAGTCTAAAATCTAGTGTGTTCGAAAGTTGAATGAGTTATCTAGCTATGTCCACCAACAGCCTTAACAATCTAGTATAGATGGAAAAGCAAATCTCTTCTATTCTTGTCTGTAGAAGACAGCTGAGTACCTGCTTTACGGTGTAAATGACTCAACTACAACTATATTCAGAAAAGGACAAATTTTAATACTTGCACTGAAATTTTCTGGTGGGACTGAACTTATATAATGCAGTATGTTTAATCCATAAATAAAATCAGTGTATGAAATCTTTACCTTTCACTTTAGTGTTATAAACAATAAATGGAGATGCAGACTCACCCCTGCAATGCTAGATGTCTAACCCAGGTCCCTGCCCACATTCTAAGCAAGTGCTCTACCACAGAACAACATTACCAGCCCTAGGCAAAAGTTCTAAAAGTAGATCAATCCAGCATGTTAACTAACATGTGAACTGTCTCATTCTATTAACTGTTTTTAATTCACCAAATCTATTAGATAAGTTATTTTCAAAAACAAGAGCATAATTCCTATTTGTTGGCCTGCTTTTTAGTAGTATGATAGTNAGATCTTAAAGGCTATGAAAGAAAATTGAGGATTTATTGGAATTCTGAAATAGGTATAGCATTGAAGAAATACAAATTAAAATTCTAACGTTTCCTATTTAATCTTTTTAATTGGAGCTATATTCCTAATGGAAAGAATTCAATGAATTAAAGTACTAAAACAGAAATTTGGGTTAATTTCTATATTTT
>LZPO01097909.1:23921-44204 GCA_001675575.1 Neotoma lepida
GAGAGAGAGAGAGAGAGAGAGAGAGAGGGAGAAATCTTAACTACACTTTGCTAGTATATGTATATACACAATCCCATGGAGATAAATGGATAAATGTATTTACACATAACCCCAAATAAACTTTATCCTATCTCTCCTTAAACTACAGCACTTTGGTTATCAAAATCGAATGTGTAATGAGGCTGAAATATTGAAAACCATTAATATTCATTATCTAGAATTAGAGCATTTTTATGTCATATAAAGCCTTGAATAAATACAAACCCTGATAAAAAGAAAGCAGCACGCCAGAGATCTCTGAAGACAGCACCAACACTGTAGGATGTGCCTGCACCGTGGCTCTGGACCGCTCCCTCCTGGGTGTTATCTGTGGTACTAGACCCGTCTCCTTCCCTATGCACTTCCAAATGGGCTGCTTTTCTTAATTTCCTTCATCAGAAAAGATTGAGAGTGGAAGGCAGTTTAAAATTTTAACAACCATTTTTCCAGTAGCACACTCCAAAACGTTCAGCACAAACCCAGGAGCTTATCAATATACAATGAAATTGAAATGTACTGGATAGAATTTAAACCATGGATCAAGTGCATATTTCAAATTCAGTTTCTATAAATACAAGGATACTGTTCCTTGCTCATACTCACACCGACAGTCAATGTACACACTATTATATGGATCGTACTGGAAAGATACTTACAAAAGCATTCCTTCCCTATGTGAATGTCACTTCTCTGTAAGTGAAGAAAACTTACATACTTAGACTCGAGAGAATTATAAGCTAATTAATAAGCAAAGTTATTTACCTAATGTAGATATTACCTTTCAAAAAGGAGATGGACTTAAATCTCAAGACCCTTAAACTCCAAATATCACAATGTCTTAGCAATAATATTCAAAAGAAGTATTGTCCCAAAGTATTTTTAAAACAGAACAGCACTGTGCTCAGGAGCCAGTGGGGAGACTTGCTATATTTACTCATCAGTAGGCACTATCAAACAGCTTCGAGTAACATGTAATAAACAGTCTTTTTTTTCTTGGCTCTATTTTTGCCAAAGAATCTTAGAAACACAAGATCTTTCTAACTAGTAGAATTTAATTCATTTCACCTAACATCTATTTCCTATAGATGAAACTCAAGGACATTATATTCTATGAAGGTAAGAGCAGTTAAGAACAATCCCAAGGGCTATAGTGGTTAAAAGCACTTGCTGCTCCTCAAAAGGACCTAGGTTCAGTTCCCAGCACCCACATCCAATGGTTCCCAGCTACCTGAACTCCACCTCCAGGGGATCTGATGCCTTTTCTAGTCTCCGTGGGCATCTGCATACATGGGTCNGCACACAGGCACAGACAGACACACACACATGCATCACATGCACAAATGAAAACTCCTATATCCAAACAACAGATATCTACAAAGATCACTTTTGACAAGTAGTACCTTCTTCTTTTACCGCCTGTGCTTAGAGGAGGTTTGGGTGTTCTTGTTGAAACGATCTGGCAATGCACAGTCCCCAAGAGCAGCATCAGCCATATTGGCCCAATCACTTCAGTCAGAGGTATGCTATGTGGGCTAGGAGCGGAACAGAATAATACTACTGCAGCAACTACAAATGGAGAGAGAAAATACATTTAATTACAGATCTGTAGTCAGTTTTTCAAAATTTTAAAAATTGTTCTTATAATACTTTTTACTAAACTCTTTCCTCAATTTAAAATGTTACTCCACGTTGCCAGGAGTGGTGGTGCACACCTTTAAATCCAGCACTCAGGAGCCAGAGGCAGGTTGATCTCTGTGAGTGAGAGGACAAGCTGGTTCACATAGTGAGTTTCAGGTCAGCAGGAAAATACAATGAGCTATTATCTCACACTCCACCAACATCACGCCATACAAGCTCTTTAGACTATTACTATTTGCCACTATCCAACCATGGCATTTAGTAATAAACACAATCTTGGAACAAGATAACACTTAACACTAAAATACACACTCTCAACTTTATAATGATTGTATGAATTCAAATATAAGGTCATTTTTGGTTGGTTACAATAAAAAAATCACATTAATTTCAAGAAATTTATTGTTACACATAATAAGAAGTCTTTTAGTTTAGTAAATGTCTAATAAAGCTACAAAAGACTTGGTTTTTGCCCCCTGAGAGAGGGCCTCGTGTATCTCCAGTCAGCTAGCCAGAAACTAAGCAGACAAGGATGACCTTCACCTTCCAAGTCTCCTGCCTCGGCTCTGAGTGGTGGGGTCACAAGAGTACATAATTATTCCCAGTTTATGTAGTGCTGCAGATCTAACCCAGGGCTTTGTATTTGCTGGTCTCTACCATCCAAGCTACATGTCCTGCCCCATTACTTAAGATTCTGAACACAAATATACTTGTAGATATTTGCCAGGAAAATCACTAACCCCTCATCAATGTTAATCATTCTAATATCCAGAAGAAAGCCTGTTTTTCCGTTCTTACATTCCTTAGATTCCTGGACATAAAACCTTTACAGGCTTATGTCCTGAAACAGGCTTATTTCTTTTACTTCAGGCATAGATGCAATTGTAGGTTGCCACAGTATTAATAACTCTGGGCATAAGAGTTTTATTGTTTTTTTTAAGATATTACTACATTCATGGGCAAATGTCATGATGTGCATAATTAAAAAAAATAAAGTGAATATTTATTTTAATAAAAATATTTTCCTTAACCAAAATCCTAAGACATAGAGCTAGAGAGATGGTTCAGCAGTTAACAGCACTTACTGTTCCATGCAGAAGACCACGTTCAATTCCCAGCACCCACATGGACACTTACAACCATCTGTAACTCCAACACCCTCTTCTGGCCTCTGTGGCACCAGGCATGCATGTGGTGCACATACATGCAAGTAAAACATTCATATACATAAAGAAATCATTTTAAAAAATCAAAAGATCTAGATAATACAATNAAATTTTAGAAACGTCATACAATGCATTTTTACAGGAAGACTGGTAATAGAACGCTGGGAGACAACACAACAGCTCTGTGGCCATGGAGTCAGAATGCTTGGATTTCAACTTTTGGTGACTCCACGTTCTGTGACACTATTCATGGGAGGAGTGAGGTCTGAGAGCCTCAGTTTTTCAAGTGCCAAATCTATACAGCTGACATAACAGCAGTCTTTCCCCTCTGCTGGGCTACTGCAGACATTAAACAGGGGTTTGAGAAAGATTTAAAAGAGTTTATGGTACAAATGAAAGTTTTGATATAAAATAAGGATAGATCAGATCACAGTGGTAAAAGGCAAAGAAAAAACTCATACTTTATACAAGAAAAATTATTTTGCAGAAGTGGTATTAAAAATGATAAATAAATAAAAGGATGTGCCAGGCATGATGCCCTCCAGTGACAATCTTAACTCAGGAAACTAAAGCCACAGTGCAAGGTCAGCATCAGCTACACAAAAACAAGTGTGTATCTATGTGTGAGCATAAAAGTTTTCATCTAATTAAAATCCCTCCTCTCTCTCCTCCCTGGCTCTTTACAGAGTACATGTGGGGGTCAGAGCTAGTTGGTTCTCTCCCTCTGACATGACACCATATGGGAACCAGGCGGTCAGAGTTGGTAACAAGCCCCATTGTCTGCTGGGCCATTTCACCAGCACTCAAACATTTTTAATATCAAGTTTGTATGTAACAGCAATAGTCATGCACAGGAACAGTTGGTACATGTTTATAGCAAAGCTTTAATAATCATAAAAATATAACATCCTGAAAGTTAAAAGCACATACATTTCTGTTAATTATACCTTGAAGAAGATAGAGGACAAGAAGCCAGGAAAAGATGACCTTCGATGTTACTTGTAACCACCACCGGAAGAAAAAGGGAAAAAACACAACTCGAACAATCCCTTTTCTAGTCAGAGATGTCCAAGGACTTTCAGGCTTTGCCTTAGCAAATGCAGACCCTGAGAAAACAAGTAAAATATAATGGCAAACTCAACCTACTATTCTTTAATTTCACTACAGAAATAAATTCAATGTTTGAAAAACAACAAATGATATATGTGGTGATATTTTATCTGTGTCCCCCCAATAAAATTTATCTGAGGATTGAAAGAAAATGGGCAGCCAGCTGCTAGTAGCAAAAACAAAAGTCATGCAAGTTAGCACACGCCCTTAATCCGTCTGGTTCTCTGTGAGTCCAAGGTCACACTAGGGTACAAGCTGGAAGGCAGTGGTGGCACACGTCTTTAATCCCAGCATCAGCCATAGAGTTCTAGAGGTCTGTGCAGACAGACAGGAAGTGATGTAGCTTGGAGAGAGGAAATGAGTTAGCAGAATGGACAGGCATAAAAAGCCTGTTTAGAGAGGAAGTCGCTCTCTTCTCTTTGCTCTCTTTGGAAGCTGCGGCAGCATTGGTGAGGTGAGGCTAGCTGGTGGTTTGTTCCTAATTCCTCTGATCTCTGTCAGATTTTTCACCCCTATTTCTTGTTCCATGTGTTTATTAATAAGACCTTTTAGAAATTCATCTTACAGATATATAATTTTATTCTATGACTAAGAAGTATCTACTACGGGACAGCAGTCATTTTCATAAGCAATCTTACTCACTATCATACTCAAAAGACACCTTGAAGAAGATTATCAGCTGAGATAACAGGATTTCCTCCACATATTTCATAAAATTAGGATTTATTTTAATTCATTAAGAATTATAAATAATAAGGAGGCAGAGATGGCTCACCGAATAAAGCTGAGGACGGGAGTTCAGGTGCCTGGCCCCAACATAAAGGCCTGGCAGTAAGTGGCCAACCTATAACCCCAGAACTCTGAAGCCAGACATGGGGGGTACCTGGGGGTAAATGGGCCAAATCACCAAGTTTTACTCAGCCAGAAGTACTTTTTTTTTCTTAAGAAATTTTTAATCATTTTACATACCAATCACAGATCCCCCTCTTCCCTCCTCCCACCCCTCCAGACTTCCCCACCCTCCCCCTTGTATTAAAGGGTCACAGCATTAGGGAGGTTGAGAACCACTGCTCTAGGCTAAGGGAGAGACACTGGCTCAGTAAATAAAGTGGGAGCCAGTCCAGGAGATCACCAGAGGTCACCCTCCAGCTTCCATATGCACACATGTATCTTTACTTCAGTATCAAGACACAGAGGTGGGTGACTCTAAGGCCAGCATGATCTACACAGTTCAGTTCTATACAAGACAGAGCTACCAAATTTAACCCTGTTTTGTTTTCATTCATTCATTCATTCATTCATTCATTCATTCATTCATTTGTTTTGAGTGTTGGGATTACAGCCATCTGCCACAACACCTAGCTATAATTTAAATTTAATATTAAATCCTTACAGTTTCCTGTGCAAACAGGAACTGCTTGCTATTCTTTTATACTATTCCTTGAAATTACATTTCAAGGTAGGAAAGATACATTGGTGTTTCTATTTTCTCCTATTTATGTTATTCCTGTCCTCATGTAGGCTAGAATTGCCTTTATTTCTACAAAAGTATACATCTAAACTATTCTGAATTGTTTCTTCAGGATCAGTGTTTACTTGCATTACACATTTACTTATGCAGGACTTACCTCTCACGAGATCAACATCTATGAGGTCTGGTTTCACATATGCTGTTTTCTTTGGTTTATTCCTTAGCCCCTGTAATATATTAAAAGCAATATTGGAATTCTACATATATTTTGTTTACATCCAAAATAGCAAAAAGGGAACCAATTTATAAGAGTTTCAATTGAAAACAAAACCTTGAAGTAACATAAAAAGTATATTAAAAGATTTGATACAAATGGAACACAATTATAGCATTCTAATAATCTTCGTCATTTATGTATAACATGCAAAGCCTGTTTATTATGGACAGTAAACTTCAAAATCAAAGACTGCCATATACCAAGCAGGTGTGAGCATAGGGCCCAGGCCCTATAAGACCCAGGAGACTGTTGGCCTTAGACTACCATTAAGTAGTGAGGCTGAGTGAGGAGTAGTGGCCCCAAAGGCATTCAAGATGCAATATTGGGGGTGTTGCTGAGGACAAGACAGGGATGTAGATTTCTCAGCAGATGCTAGCGTGTAGGATGATACCAGAGAAACCCAAGTGGATGATGATGCACATCTCAAGACTGCCAGCCACTGCTCAGACAGTAATGTCACCTCATCACCTTAGAACTAAATACGATGATCAGGAACAGGGGGCAGGAAAACAGCTGTCATAAACTGAATTCATTTAAAATTGAAATTACCGGATTTTAATTAACACCAAATTTCTGCTATCACTGCAGAGCGGGGTTGGAAGTAAAAACTAGTGGGGAAATAAAAAGTATGGGAAAATAAATTACACTAAGTTAAGAACTGGATAAGCTTAGACTAAAGTCCTCAGGAACCAAGAGCTGAGAGATGACACAAGGGTTTAAAGGATTGTTAAATTATTCGCTCAATTAAGAAAGCAATTGTACAGTAGTCCTCTGATTCCAGTAGGTGACAATGGCCCCTCAAGGTTAGGAACTGTTTGCATGTAAAACAAGCGAGAGGACATTGTAAGTCAGTTAGCTGACATGTCTAAACCCAAAGTATACCCTGAGTTAAGATGCAATTAGCCTTTGACCCCTTCACATGTTCTGTCCATTTCAGGCTGTAAGCTACCCAGAGATACAGAACAAAACAGAGAAAGACAGGTTCTGCATTAACAATAGAATAACAGTATTTTTACACAGTTGATGCTCACGTTTTCAAGTTCTGTAATCGCCAATTCATTCACTACTATTTATACTCTCAAATATATATTCTTTGTGTTTTTGCCCTCATTTGACATGTGCAGGGGGCAATAACAAGAAGCAAAACCAAAAAATCTGCAAGTTTTTTAAGTTACCTAACACATATTCCCAA
Source organism: Neotoma lepida (assembly GCA_001675575.1). NCBI lineage: Eukaryota > Metazoa > Chordata > Mammalia > Rodentia > Cricetidae > Neotoma > Neotoma lepida. The sequence continues at coordinate 30,815 of LZPO01097909.1, forward strand.
CTGAGGCTTCACAAAGCAGCACCCTGCCTTCTTGTCTCAGTACTCATTGCCATAAACAACTGTCCTTCTGGCAGACTACTTAGTATTGTTCATTTGTGTGTTTGTTGTCAATTCTGTTGTGCAAAATGATCCCAGCATAAGGTTTCAGTGTTGTGTAATGCTGCCAAGTGTAAGCAGTGTGGTATGCCTTCACAGAAAATGAGTCAGGTAACTTACACTTGTCAAGTTATTCTTACACTAAGGAAAGTGGTGATATCCATTAAAAAGAGTATTTGTTTGTTTGTTTGTTGACAGGTTCCCATGTACCCAGGTCCCTGACTTGCTACATAACCAAAGCTGACCTTCAATTCTTGGTCCTCCTTTCCTCAGTAATCCCAGTGCTGTAGTTACAGGAGACCCCATGATCAGCTAAGTAAGCGCCGTCTTTAAGAGAAGCATATGTAACAGTACGCACTGACCAGGCAACCAACAGTGTTGTGAGCAGAGGCCCGTAAGATCCACGAGCAGTAATTATTCAGTATTTACACATTCAGTCTTCATGACTCTCTAGAATGTGCCAATAATAATAACAAACATCCATACTTCATTTTCATTTTTATGTTACCATAGAGCAGTTAACAGATTATACATATTCTCAACATTTTCCAAACTAGAACAGTGATTCTAAAATTACACATTTGAATATAGTTTCAATAATAAAGTACTAGCTTAATTTGTACAAAATTTATATAGAGATTTTTTTCTTTATTAGTATAAAAATCTGATGTTACAAATTTTCATTTACATCTTTTGTAATTATTTATTTACCAATTTGATAATAATCTTACTGTCAATCTGAAGCATCATTTACTGTTGTACACCTACAGATTTTATCANTATCATTTTAAGAACTAAATGTCCTTATAAGAGAAACAGTAAGTTGTCTTTTTCCCACAGGGTTGTCCTATTCTTATACATGTGTGAGTCATCTCCTGGCTTGTATCTTACGATCTGATCTTGACCTATATTGTAGAGTCACACCACAACTGCCAGTTTCAATAAATAATCCACCTTGAGCCTATGTGGTGGCACACTTTTAATCCCAACACTTGGGAAGTGAGGCAGGTGGATTTCTGTGAGTTGAGGCCAGCCTCGTCTACATAGCGAGTTACAAGGCAGTCAGGGATACACAGTGAGACCACGTCTCAAAAATAAAAATAAATAAAATCCACTTTAAGGTAGCCTATAAGAATATGTAAAGGGTTTTTTAATCAAAAACTTTCACCAAAGGATTAATAATTTTAGTCACAAAAATGAAAGATACTATCAGCAAGGTATGAGTATTTATAAAACATGAGTCTAATTAAGCGGACATTATAAAATGGAAAGTTTTGAATTGATTTGGATTAAACCACCTTTATATAAACTAACATGGCTTTGCATAATGGCTATAACTGTGGGTGCTCAGTGTTAAGAGCACCTGCCTGGCACTGGAGAGGCTGAGTGAGAAAAACAGACAGGAAACTAACTTTTGGAAAGATGCAGAATGGAGTCCTCATTCATGAACAATGAAAAAGAACAAAGGAGTACACATGTAACTTAATCCTCAAGAATCAAAGGCATTCTTTAGTATGAAACTGACAATATACTCCTACAACGCAATGACTTTGGTAGCAGAAAATTCTGTACTTTCTTTAAGCTCCAAGTATATAGATAATGAGATAAAAACTGAATAACTTCATTTTAGATTATAGCATGCTTCTGTTCGGTGACCTAGACTTCTTGTTTATAGAAATATTATCACATTTATATTCTATCAAGGACACTCATACCAGTTTCACTTCCAGACCTTTATATTCCTCTATAAATGACTTCATAAACTTTTTGTTGAGATTTCAAAAGCCTGTTACATACTGAGAGAAAAAAAATCCTATATTACTTTTGTTGTAATGGGTTTTTTGTTTGTGATACACACAAACTGTACATGGTTGTGAGGCATTGTGTGATGTTTTGATGCATGCATTGCATAATGTTTAAATCATGGTAAACATATCTGTCTCCTCACAAGCTTGTCGTTTCTTTATAATAATATTCAAATCCTTTCATCTAGAAGGGATTTTAAAATACGCTGTACATTGCTGCTATTTACAGTTAAGACAATGTGCAGCAACATTCCTGAAAACTTCAATTTATATCCTTGTCTCTCCCAGCCTCTAATACCCACCATTGTACTTTCAGCCTCCAGGTAATCAACACTTTAGGCTCATGTGTGATGAACCTGTGCAGTTCCTGTCTTTCTGTGGCTGGCTTATTTCACTTAAAATAATGAGCTCTCAAGTGGCTTGAAGGAGAACGACCCCACAGGCTCATATGTTTGAATGTTTGGTCCCCCATTAGTGGAACTGTTTGGGAAGGATTAGGAGATGTGACTTGTTGGAGTAGATGCAGCCTTGTTGGAGGAGGGGTGTCACTAGGGTACAAATGTCCAATCTAGGCCCAGTCTCCTCTCTTCCTCTCTTCAGCGGAATCTTGTTATATATTTCATTCCCCCACCTCATCCCCGCCTCCTCCTCTCTCTCTTCTCTCTGCCTCCTGCCATCAGATCAGGATATAAGCTATCAGCTACTACTCCAGCACAATGCCTGCCATGAAGATCATGGACTAACCCTTGGAAACTGTAAAAAAGCCCCCAATTAAATGATTCCTTTTCTAAGTTGCCTTGGTCATGGTTTTTCATCACAGTAATAGAACAGTAAGTAAGACTAGCTCTAATTTAATTCCTATGGCTACAAATGGTAAGATTTGAATCTGTCTTATGGCTGAATAAATATTCCACTGTACAGGTGAGCCATCACTAACTGTTAGAGACTTAGATTTCCATTTCCTAGCTACTGGAAATAGTGTAGTACTAAGAATGTACACTTGGATGTTTCCTTGGTATACTGTTTTATTTCCTCTGGGTTTATAACTATGCATAGAGTAGCTGGATTCTTTTCTGTGCTGGCCATACTAATTGACACTGTCACAGCAGTGTGCAGCAGGGTTCTGTTTTCCTTCAACCTTCTCAGCACTTTTTTGTTTTGTTTTTTAACATCCCTATTCCCAGACTGAGGAACGACAGCTCTGTAACTCCTTCTTCATTTGCCTATTCCAGCTCTTCTTCTCCCTTTTCCTCTTCCTCCTCTTTCTCTTCTTCTTTAACATTGATTTTAATTTTGTATATATGGGTGTTTTTCTTGCATGTATGTCTGTGTATTTTGTACATGTAATGCCCATGGAAGCCAGAAGAGGGTGTCAAATCCCCTGGAACTGGAGTGTGCTGGTAATCACACTAGAGCCCTCTGAAGAGCAGCTTATCACCGCTAACCACTATTTCTACGGCCCCTTCACTTAGAGCTCCTGACGCCTCAGCAGACTGCCTGCTAATGGAACTTCCATTTCTCCTTCCTTCCTCACACGCTCATTAAATACTGGTATTTCTCAATGTTCTGTTCTTGGTCATTTTCTTTCATCATTGAATGAAGATCTACTTACTTACAGCCTTTATATATGTACAATACTCAATTTACGTACACACAGTACTTATTATAAATAACATACACATGCCTATACATACACAAATGCTATATACCAAGGACTCGCAAAAACTACCTGGCTATTTCTAAAACAATTTTAAATCTCTCTTCCAATATTTTCTGTTGTATTTATCACTGCGTTAAGGAATTTATAAAAATGTAATTTTTAATTTTCTGCTTCAAATCCTTCAATGTCCTCCCAACTGTTATAAAGCTATGGCCAAACCCTTGGGTAAGCTTTCAGAACCCTTCATACACTGACATATTTTTTTTTCTAGCTTTACTGTTAACCACCTCCATTACCTTCCTCAATCCAATTGCCAAAGCAAATTCTCAAGGGTTCCTTACTTAGTCTCCTCTCTCTCCCTCCCTTCCTGAATATTTTCACACACCCTTCATCTGTCTGATATGTCTTCCCAGAACATGTCAAACTCCTTTCACAAGATGTTTTATCTATGAAATCTTTCCTAACCTCCTCGCACATCTTCCTTCTACATTACCCTGTAGAGACTGAACACATGTGCCTATCTCTTCATTGGTTTTTATCTCATTTATAATAACTGATCTAAAAACTAGAGCTTATTTATCTTTCTGTCCTTGTGACCTTTAATCCTATTTTTAAGATATGCCAGATCTTCGCTAATGAATGTATTAATTCTTCATAAAAAACTTAAAAGATTAAAATCATTAAGTATAGAAGAATGATCTCCTCTTTCATAGACCATATGATATGAACAGCAACAAATCTTTTGAGCAGATTTTTAAGTAACTATAGACTTAGGTTTAATATAAATATTTCTATATTAAACAGAAAATGGCAAGTAATTACAGTAACATTCTCTAGGCCCAAATTAAATTTAGCTCGTGCAAGAACATACTGATTAGTACCTAAGCAAATGAAAAATAAACAAATTTTATTATCAAACAAAGAGTGCTGAGAAACAAATTTAGTTTTAAAACTGCTTTTTTTCATGCTAGCAAAACAGTCTATGAGAATATCCGATCAGAATAAGACAAGTAGTCACATGTCCAAGCGGAAAATGCCTGCTATAAAAGCATTTGAATTAATACTCTATTTCCTAAAGCCCTTTTAAAATTCAGCACTCTTTCTGCACCCAAGTCACTCTGTTAGTAGCACCACAAAGCAGGTTTCTATTAAGTAGAGCAGCATTTGCACAGTGTCACTCAGGAGGTAAACATCCTGAAACACTTACCAGTTTAATAAACTGTACAGAGCAATGACAGCATCAAAGGGAGGAAAAGCAAACTAGAAGTATAAGGTGACAAGTGAAAGGGGGAAAGCTGGCAAAAAAGTAATCATTAGAAATTAAATTAAAAAAGAATGGAAGAGACTAAAAAGTAAAACAAAAATGGAAAGATAAGACAAATCATAGGTTTCTCTCATAAGTGCAGATAAAATAAATATTAACTAATGTGGTAAAAATAAATAGAATGGCAAAGTGACTGAAAATTTATAAAATTATTTCAGAATAAACAAAACGAAACAAAGTTGTTACCTTGATTTCTCTTTGTTCAACAGATTTTTCCCATATTTGCTGATCATAGGCTCCAATCTATAAAGATAGACAGCACTGTGTTAAATGGGCATTGAGGCGCCAGCTCTTCAAAGTNACATGGTGCTCACTGAACATACACATTGGCTCTGTCACAGATGTCAGAGAATACTGTGTTGCAGGGGTTCTCAACGAGCTGCTTAGAGAATGACCAGTATTATTAGCATCATCTTTGCAACTTGTTAAGAGAATAGAAACTTCCAGGTTCAGAGTAGAATTACTGGATCAGAAATATGGGTGTCAGGTTCAAAAATCCATCTAAGATAATACTGAAATTTGAAAACCCTGCCATAAAAGGAATCCTTCAGTTTAAATAAATGAAATGATCACATTGCTTGTACAGTCAAGGAAAAAAAAAAAAAACTCCCAAATGACAAATTTATAAACATGCAGATCACAAAGTTGTTTCTTTTTGAGACAGGGTCTCACTCTGTAGCCTAACTGTCCTCAAATTCAGAGCAACCCTCCTACCTTGGCTTCCTGAGTCGTGAGACTATAGATGTGAGCAACCATACACGGTTTAAAGTTTAAATTGGTGGAATAGGTGAACAAAATATAGCTCCTTGTCTGTTACTATTAGACTGGAAAGTTCTTTGAACTCTACTTTGACCAGGGCATAATGACCAGCCATTCTTGAGTGTTCTTACTCAAGTTATTTGCTTAAATTTTGTCTTTAGTTCCCACTTAATTCCCTGTATCTAAAAAACAAACAAAAAACCCCTAAATTGGTCACTGTGGTGCTTTAAAAGAAAATGGTCCCCAAAGGCACTATTGGGAGCTGTGGTCTTGTTGGAGGAAGTGTGTCACTGTGGAGGGGGGCTTTGAGGTCTCATATATGCTGAAGCCATACCAAGTGAGACAGTTGACTTCCTGCTGCCTTTGGATCAAGATGTAGAATACTCCAGTACCATGTCTGCCTGCACACTGCCATACTCCCAGCCGCCATGCTCCCCATCATCATAATGGACTAAACCTCTGAAACTGTAAAAGCTGCCACCTCAATTAAATGTTTTTCTTTTTAAGAGTGCCATGGTCATGGTGTCTCTTCACATAATAGCAACCCCAAGACAGTCATACATGCAGGCAAAACACCCACTCGCATAAAATAGTATAATCATTCCAATACATCAAATATTTTGTTGAAACAATAACCCAAACTACTAGAGTTACATAGTAATATTTTTAAATGATTCGTTTTCTAAATGCTGCTTTCATATGCAAAAGAATGCCTAAGTTCTCTTTAGAGAACATTATTTTATTTCAAGGTGATTCAAGTGCAGACATGGAAATAACTTTTCCACAACCCTAAAATGAGAGAAAATAAAGCCAATGTATTCGCTACTCAGCATAAGACAATACCACCAAGAGCCACAGGTTCTGGAGAACAGGAAGTAGAAGAAACCCTACATGAAGCAGTATGTAAAAGTGGGTGGCTTCTTGAGATACTTTGTAAAAACAATACAAAATTCTAAGAAAAGGATGGGCAGGGGGCTTCCTATACAAATTCCTAGGATAAAATGGTTATTTGACTGGAGAAACTTTTATTCAGATTGATGGGGAAGAGAAATAGCAGTCTGCACTATAATGTAACGCCTTAAAGAGTCTTAGAACCACGAGTCAGGAACAACTTACAGAGCTGAACAGCCAAAAAAAAAAAACCAAACAGGCTTCTTGGTTTCTATTTTACCAGGGATACAGAAACACATGGAAGTCAACAAACTTGATAGCCATTTCCTTTTTGTATTTCTGCTATATAAAAATTAAATGATATGGTCATGTTCACTTACAGTTGCCCATTAAAATCAGGGTAATAGTAGTTACGTTACTGTTTCAATGTCATACAAAACTTAAAAACAATTCAACTGCAACATTTATGAGGATAGAACAGGAATCTTATTCAGGAAGTATGTCTTCAACTAAGAAAAAACTTAAGTGTTTTTGACTTGATAATCTCATCTCCTTCTTCACTGTTTCCCTTTCCTTCCCCCTCAATGCCTCCAGTGTTGGGATTTGGAGCAGACAAATATAAATCGAAATAAGGCTTTGTTTCACAAATATCAGAAAGAAACTATTAAATCATTCTAGAGATGCCCAACCATGTGTTACAAGCAATGTTTCATGAGTGAACACATTACTTCCACATTATAAAAGCTGTTGTGGAATAATCTTTTTGTACACTGTGAAGATGCATTACAGAGATGAGGTAATAAAGCCACGAGGCAGAACGTAAATTAATAGAAATGGGTTAATTTAAGTTATAAGACCTAGTTAGAAATATGTTTTAATAACATAAGGCTTTTCATGACAATGAGACACATCTGTTCCTGGCAGCACCAATCTACTTTAGAGAAGAAGATGGGCATCAAAGAAACATATGGAGTTTGCTTCCTTTGTGGCAAAAGTAAGCTACTGGGCAGAAAACTGCCTTTGTCTCAACTGCTAACAGTAGAGCATGCTATCCAAACTGGACAAGCAGGACACAAAGGAAAGCATCTGCCGAACTTTGCCAAGACAGGGTAGGACAGATCTTCAAAACTCCTGCTTCACAGAAAACTCTGTCAGATATCTAAGCCTATAGGCTAAAGATGGATGCCACAATGTTACAGAGGAACCTGGGGTGACTGCCCAGACAGCCAGATGTCTCTGTTGTTTCTTAGTTTTGGAAGTAGCTTACCCTAAACTTCCTGTTTACTCAAGTAATATTTTATCTTTCTTGGGTCTTTGATGGAGTTGAAGACTAGGTAGTTATAGTTTTCGTTAGTTATGATAGAAGATAAATTAGGTACAAAACTTTGGACTCATCAAGACAGGATATATAATAGAGTACTTTCTCTAAATTTGCCAAATACAAATGGACTGGACATTATGAATGTAGTTCTTACTTGATAATTGTTCTTACTGTACACAGTTTCATTTGTTAAAGTTAATACCTTTCCTTTCTATTTAAACAATATCTGATAATTGTTCTTATTATATAGTTTTATTATGTTAGAATTAAAACCTTTCCTTTTTATTTAGACAAAAAGGAGGAAATGTTGTGGAATAATCTTCTTATACACTGTGAAGATGTGTGACTTGGATTGGTTTAATAAAAAGCTGAACAGCCAATAGCTAGGAAGGATTTTCAGTGCAGAACACTGGCAAGAAGGAGGAGGAGATGCCATGAGATGCAGAGCGAGCAGGATGGGCACTTTGGAGATGAAGTAATAAAGCCACAAGGCAGAACATAAGTTAATAAAAATGGGTTAAGTTATAAGAACTAGTTGGAAACAAACCTAGGCTAATAGACCAAGCTTTCATAATTGATAGTAAGTCTCCATGTCATTATTGGAGAACCAGCAGTCCCAACGCAAAGGTCTGCCTACAAAAAGCTTCTGGAATCCTAATTCACTCTTGTAACCAATAAATTTGTCTTATGTCTAATACAGTAAGCAACTCCTGCCATTGTTCTAGAGGTATCAGAATGCAGCATGCTGGGCTGGGCTTTTTTTTAAACCAGTCAGCCTTTTGCTCCCAGGGCCCACAAAACCATCTGCCCTCTACTACTTCATCCTTCATCTACAATTTCATGCCTTCAACAACATTTCTAGTAATCTTCTCTCTTGCAATACTTCCCATGGCAGCAGCAAAGATAATTCTATATTCTCATTCTACAAGTCTCAAATCCTAACCCTGTGAACATCACCACTCCTGGAAGTGTACATAGCCATCGACTTTGTGAAGACTCAACCCATAAGATACAAAATTCCTCTTTGGCGTTCTCCATCTCTAGTATGGTCTCATCTAATTTACTTTCCCTTTCCTCTTATTTTTATGAACAAATGTTGAGCTATTCAGTGGTGAAAATCAACAACAACAAAACAAAAAAACAAGGGTACAGCCACATCCTTAAATCAATACAGAAATAAAAAGAAACTGAGATAAATAAAGAATTTATACTAACAAAAAGATTAAGACTGAAATGAATATTCTGGAGACTCCCTGACCTACTGAAGTTTGTAGCTAACATACTGTCATATACACGCACTGTAAGTATATGCAGCAGATACAAACTACTGACCATCCCTAACACCTATGGAAAGAATAGCATTTTTCCTTGCTGCTTTATACTGACACTGTATTTCTGCCCACACTCCATATACTACTCTGTAAGTCAGTTCTCAAACCCAGGTCTGCTGAATTCAGAGTAATATGAATGAATCATCTAAGAAAAGAAACATGTTTCACAAACTGATTCCCTTCTACTGTGATTCAAGTTTTGTATCTCTCTACACACAATAGAAACAAAACACAAAGAAATATGAAGAAGACAGAGAAGGAGAGGAGGGAAGACTGAGAATGCAAGAGATAAAAAAGAGAAGGCCGACAGGTAGAAGGACTGCCTCTACTTAGGTGTCTGCAATACCAGCTCTGTCTCCTACAGAACAGTCTGAAATAAATGATGGGATAAGACATATAAATATTAAAGTGATTAGGTGATGAAATTGGAAACAGGCACCACTTATGAATTCTAGGAAGGTGTCTCTGAAAAACAAACTGAAAAGCTACTTTTAGGGGTTGAATTACTACTTAGGTCACCACATTCAGAAGATAAGTAGCTGGGGTATGGAAAGGAATAGACAGCATTCAGCCTGCAAAAGGTAGCTATCTACTGTGTAAATACTGGTTGCCTAGATGAAAAACTAAAAGTTCATTAATGTACTTAAGGAAAGTAGAAGGAAGCCCAGATTTACTTAATAAACAGACATACTAAATTACCATGCTCTAAAAACCTTTTCTCCTAATACTACCATGCTCTTATTTTTCTGAATCTCATTTAAGAAACTGAAAAGCAAGTTTTTAATTCTCACAGATACCAAATGTTATATAAAAAGATAAAATAGAGAGCTCAAATCCCTCCCTAGCTTGACCCCCTTGACAAATAATCAGATAATTATGTTTATCTACGGATGTAGTTTGCAAAAATGTATCGTTAAATCCATGACAAGAATATCCCAAAGACAAGTGAAAAATTCAAGAATGTCTTGAAGGGGCTGTTCAGATGGCTCACTGCCAAGCATTCACAGTCTGAGTTCAATTCCTGGGTCCCTAAAATGCAGCTTGTTGTGCCGTAATGATCTATCTACAAGTTTAGTGAAAAAGAAAATCATGGAGTTAAGAATACAACATAAAGTTATAACACAAAATAATGAATGTCAGAACAAAATATTAAAACACCAATTAAAGAAAGCTATAACATCCCAAATTATGTTGTCTTACTGGACACTTTAAAATTTTTAGAAGTACTTCCATTCATATTTGTAAAGCACACAGAGGAAATAGTTAATAGATACACAGTCACTAAAATTGAGTACCTTCAGATATATCCCTACCCAGAATTAACAGGATCTAGTTATTCTGGCTTTTAAAAAATGTTTAGCTCCAAAGTAAAGGTGCCCAAGCTCTGAAAACTTCTTCATAATGCTTGTAACTGTTGCCTCTCAGACAAATCTAGGAATATCTGAGTTATGTCTCTCTTTCACAAAGGAGTCAGTGTGTATGGCAGACATTTGGGTGAAGAAGTTGAATCATGTGGCATGATTCACTGTGATTGATGATGATGTCAGGCCAAAAGGTGTGGTCCAGGGAAACCACACCCTTGCAGCTTCTAACTTGTGAATGAGCAGTTATTTCCATGTTGGTTTTTAACCAAATCTCGGACTCTTTTGATTCAATCTTTCTTTAAAAAACAAAACAAAACATATAAAAGGCATAATCCTAAGTTTTCAACACAATTATTAGAAATATTCTCCTGGGCTTAGTTGTAAAGGTGCTTGCTGCCAAGCTTGAGGACTGAGTTCCATCCCTGAAATCCACATGCTGGAAAGAGAACTGACTCCCACAAACTCTTGTCTGACCTACACAAATATGTGGCAGTGCATATGTTTCCCCTCATAAATAAACAAATCAATTATAATTTTTTAAGATATCCCCCTATAATTCTAGTAGCATATGGAAGGTAATGAAAGTAGGTAAGTATTCAAATATACTCTAATTGTGGAAATAGTTCTAAATTATGAAATAATTATTAATTCTACATCCTGTAAACTTCTATGATTTAATTGTTTAATTTTATAATCTGTCATCACCAGGATTGTATCATAACAAAAGGTATTACTACAGAAAAATAAAGTTGGTTCACTAGAAATGCAAATAAAACTTTTTTAAAAGATCCTGAAATCTTTTTGGGTAGAGAATATTTTTTAATTTATTTTAATATTTAATATCAGTATCAATTTTAGTATTTTTTCTTTGGCCAGCAAATGGCTCAACAGGTAAAGGCACTTGTCAAGCAAGCACAACGTGAGCTTAATTCCCAGAACCCCCGGTAAAAGGAGAACCAACTCCTGAAAGTTGTCCTCTGACCTACACACACCACTTCATGCATGCCCACACTCACACAAACTAAAAGTGCACGGGGCGGGGGGAGGGGATTCTAATCAATAGACAATAAAACTTCATTAACTACTGGAAATTCCATTCATTATAAATTAATTAAAACCAATAAAAATCTTCCAACCATCATCCAAATCCACACCCTTCCCTGCCCTAACCCTAAGAATAGTATATGCTATTATATATTATATATATAGTATATGCTACAGGCCACATAAACAGTCTATTCACAAATCATGACCATGTTCCTCCAACTTAGGAAGAACCAGTCAATGATATGGCGAAACACTGACTGAAGTTTTGAAAAAAAGCTTTGAAGAATATTCTTTAATATAATGAAGGAAAATTATTATTGGAGAATTTGGCTCTACAGAGTCACTACTAAAGAAAAAAGGTTCACAGTCATAATTCAAACAAAACCAAATAAACACTATCAGCGAGGGATAACATGAATACAACATTTGTGAGTAAAACAGAATTTAATATGGATAAGAACAATGAAGGGAATTTGTGGCTTAAGTCCTGGGACTACACCAGTACCCTTAATCATGACATACAATAAAAAAAAGGTTTGAAAAAGACAACTAGAAATTATAACCAGAACCAGATAATATACAAAGTCTGTAACTCAGTAGCAAAAACTATGTGTTCATGTGTTATACTGCCTATTTGATCATCTAGAGAAACTAAATAAACTTGAAGAAACCAAGAACAAAGTATAATGGACAAATAAACATTCAAATAAAGAGAAGACTCCAAGTCGAATAAGTAAGGAGTCTCAGAAACCAGACAGGTAGGTATCTGATGTTAGGGTGTGTGTATGTATGTAAATTCCACTGCTGATCCTGGGGCATTAAGCAAGCACCCTGCCATCAAATACCTTAAAATACACCTGTTACTATACACTTAAGATATACACAGTGTTAAAATCTTGATCGATTCCTTTCCCCTGGCCTCTGTACTTCTCCTGGACAATTCACTGCAACAGTAAATTGGATGACACAGGGTTATGGGAACTAAAACCAGGGTGCCAGATCCAGCGGAAACCCAGACAGGTGGGAAGAGTGAGGCACGGGATATCCATGCGATATGAAAAGAGACCCTGCAGTGAGGGCTGTCAGCTGTCAGCGTGAGCAGGAAGAAAAGGTGATGGTGAGCTAGCACAGATGTCCAGGTTCAAGAGGGCACGGAGGACACATAAGGGTGAGAAAGGTAAAGGACTGCAGCAACCAGCCCTGACTAGGACTCACACAGAGTGGTAAACGGCTGAAGGGGGGACTGAGTGAACACAGGGTACTGATGTCCCTAGTGCCTGAAAATGTTTCTAGCTGCACAGAAATCTATCTTGAGAACTATTAAAGAACTAACCGTAGTTTTAGAGGCATTGGAGACACAGCTCAGTAGTACTTGCTTGGTATGCACAAGGCCCTGTAAAACACACACACACAGATACACACACACGTTTTTAAAGGTCATTTAGTAAAGTGAGAGTATTCTGGTGTATTATATTACAATAGGAATTATTTTTTAAATAAAACATCCTAAATTTGTTTGGAAAAGGTCATGGTGTGTAGGGCAACTGTGTAAGTTTGGCTTTTTGAGGTTTTTGTTTATTTGCTTGCTTGCTTTTGTTTTGTTTGGTTTTTTTGAGACAGAGTCTCCTTGGATAGCCTGGAACTCGCTATGTAGAGCAGGCTAGTCTTGAACTCACAGAGATTCACCTGCCTCTGCCTCCCCAGTTCTGGGATTAAAGGAATTCACTACCATGCTCATCAGAAATTGATTTAAAGTTCTATTCTACTTCCTGCATTTTCCATTGTCTTATAA
>LZPO01097910.1:22680-44144 GCA_001675575.1 Neotoma lepida
AGATAGTTTTCTGTTAGTAATATAAGTTAGGATAGAAAGTGAGTTAGGTACATTTAGAACTCACCAATTTAGGATAGATAATGGAGTATTCTCTCTGAACTTGTCAAATGCAAATGGACTAGACATTGTTGATGTATTAATTGCTTGTATATATTGTATACAGTTTATCTTATATTGTATTTTTTTATTTTTATTTTTTTTTATTTAGACAAAAAGGAGGAATATCGTGATATTTTATCTGTTTCCTAATAAAGTTTATCTGAGGGTCAGAGGAAAAATGGGGCTGCCAGCCACTAGTAGAAAAACAATAGCCATGCAAGTTAGCACACGCCCTTAATCCATTTGGTTCTCTGTGACTCCAAGGTCACATGGAGAACTAGCAGTAGGAGGTGGTGGCACACGCCTTTAATCTCAGCATCAGCCTTAGAGTTCTGAAGGTCCATGCAGACAAGACAGGAAGTAATGTAGCTTGGTGAGGATAGCAGATGGACAGGCATAAAAAGCCAGGTTAGACNGGAAGTCTCTCTCTTCCCTCCGCTTCGCTCTTTGGAAGTAGAGGCAGCGTTGGGGAGGTGAGGCTAGTGGTGGCTTGCTCCTAATTCCTCTGACCTCTATCAGATTTTCACCGTTATTTCTTGTTCCATGTGTTTATTAATAAGACTGGTTAGAAGTTCTTCTTACAACACTCTTTCCCCTTTCATGTTCACCAAATGTTGTCTTCCAAAATATAGCCAGAATTTTTATTAAAGCCTAATAGATTCTATAAAGTAGGCAATATGATAGATTTTAAAAGATAAAATATTTTAAGTCCTTCAGATATGATTTTGAGGCCTACAATTTTTTCTTGCCAAGGACTCATAGTATAATTGTAAATAAATACACATGATAATACTGTAATGTTGCAAACCAGGTTCTTAGGAATCATACAATTTCTGTAAAATCCACTATTGCCTTATTTTGCCCTAACTCACAAATGGTTAAACAGCATTTCCTTTTACTCCAGCAAAATTGATATGATATATAACATAACTAGTTTAACATACATATATATTTAACACAGAGAAATATTCCTGTGATTTTACAACCGCCTTGGGGTCATTTCTTATTACTAAATTGAGTACAATAACAATAGTACTTTATTTTAGGAAGATGTTAAAGTTATCAGAATTTTAAAACATATTGAGTAATGGTTTTGAAAATGGTTACGCATACTTGCTGCTCTTGTGGAGGATATGTTTGGTTCCCAGTACCAACACAGTAATGCACACTTCCTGTACACTGCCTGTAACTTCACTTCCAGGGAATCTGTTGCCCTATTCTGGCCTCTGCAGGCAATGAGTCCATGTGGTGCTCATACACATTCAGGCAAATACTCATATGCATAAAATAACATAAATAGATATTTAACAAACCTATGAGGTACAAAAATCATAGCTCACCACAAAGCAATACTCGAGTTATAAAATATGAAGAGTAAACACATGAAGTTATAAACTGCTGAAATCTCTAGCTATGTCAGTTTTGAGAAGTTTCACTTATACACTTAAGGATTTAATTTAGGAAAACACAAAGCATAAGGCACTGTGTGTATAAAATACAGTATACAGCATCTTGGTTTCAAATTTATAGTCTTTTTCTTTTTAAGATAACATTTTCCCAAGAAAATATTACTATTTTAGCCAATATCTTTTTGTGTGCAGTATTTTCTGATGTTGGGAACCATCATTTTAACTAATGAACAAATCTGCTGAAGTCTTGTGAAGATTAATCACAAGTGTAATTTTCCTGTCACATGCCTATATTTTTCTAATCATAGTTTTGTCCTCTTCCAGTCTCAGCACTCTTGAGGTGGGAGATATACAGATGAGGGTTAAAAGCCTGTGTGCCTCCATAGGCATACCCTGTCTTCAAAAAACAGATCAAGGAAAAACTCTCCTTTATAAACATGTCTGATGTTCTTATAGCTATCTAGTTCCTTTCTTCTATTTTCCTCCTTCAATTGGTAGAATATTTATTTATTTTACTTAGCAGAAAATCTCACTTTGGTTTTCTTAAAAAATAATATTTCATAGCTTAACTTCTCAAAAAGATAATTGATTTTTCTCATATGCAGATATTTTTCTTTTTCTACTTTTAGTTTCCATGTATTAGTTATAGCTCTTGGCTAATTAGCTATATTTTGTGAAGAATGTGCTGATAGATAAAATAAAATGTCAATGTGGCATAGAACTTTTTTTAGTGCAATGAAAAGTCCTCGCATTCTGTGGTTGTTTAAATACCAATGGCCCCCATAGGCTTATATATTTGAATTCTTAGTCATTAGGTAGTAGTGGTACTTGAGAGGGATTAGGAGGTAGGTATGGCACTGTTGTAGCAGGTGTGGAAAACTATTAATGTCACTAGTTCCATAAAGTTACCATCTTGCAAATTATAGATTACTTGTTAGTAATACATTGACAGTAATTTAAAGATGAGAATCCTCAGGTGCTTGTTAATATCTCTCAAGAAGTCATTGATTGGAACCCTTATGGCTCCCCTTGAGGAGCCATATATATTGTCACTTATAATTGGTAGAACAATGGTCCAATCCACCTGAAACTATGGAAGTTGTCTCTGTTTTTAAAGACTCTTTTGAGTGGCATGAAGTTGGAATGTCAAACCCTCTATTACAATTTGGTAATTCTATTCAGAATAATTTGTGGAAATTAAGTGCCTTTTACCTACTTAAAGCATGAGATGGAAAGTCAAACTTTAATAATGACAACTTTCATTTGTCCTCTAATTTAGATCAAAGTCACACCTTTATAGCTTATGTTCCATTACTTTTTCTGTTACTGAAAGGACCTGTGCAATGGAACCCTAATAGTTATATCATCACTTGTACACAATGTATTCTTCATGCCTATGTCAATGTTAGTATGTCCTTAGATGTTTTGAAACTTTATATATTCTCAAAGTGAGACCAGCAGTCTAGATATGAGTGAAATTGTCAAGACAATGGCAAGACTCACCTGTGATGATGCTAGTACAGAAGCTTGATGAAAGAATATTAAGAAGATGATGGATGCTGAGATTGATAATTGCTACTGTCTTGGGAATCACCACATTAACTGTGACTCCTACCATAGATGGAGTTGCTCTTCATGAAGAAGTTCAAACTGCTGAATTTGTTAACAACTGGTATATACATTCTCATGAACTTTAGATTCAACAAATTAAGGTAGATAGGGAAACAGTTGATGAAATAGCTTAATTGAGACAAGCTGTAACAATCATTGGAGATCAGTTAGAATTATTGAGAGAACAGATGAAATTGAAATGTGATTGGTATATTACTTCTTATTGTATTACATCTTTAAGATTCAATGCCAGCAACTATGATTGGAGAAAAAGTTAAAATGCATTTGTTGTGTCATCCTAATTCTTCTCAAATGATTTATGATTAAAAGCAAGAAATTCCAGGAACATTTCAAAGAAGCTGCCTGATATAACAGGGACAAGTGTTGTGGAACATCTTGCAGATGTTGTACCTTCATTTAATCCCATGAATCATTTTCATAAGTTCCTTGCTTTGTTGTGTTATCTTTACTGGCTTTGAAATGTATGCTGATTCATTTGCATAAAACTGTTAGACATCTAGATAGACAAAAGGTCATATTTACTATACAACTTCATAATCTCCAACATATTTGTTATCTCTAGCAGATCTGCCTAAAACTGAAAGGGGATGATGTAGTGATATGTAAGCAAAGCCTTATTACCTGCCTTTAAGTGAAACATATAGTAATGCTGTTGTATCTGGCTTTGAGAGAAATGTTTCAAAAAAGCCTTTGCTATGTTTGGGTTTATCAGTAGAGGCCATAAGTTGTTTTGAGACTATTTAAACCTTAAAGAATTGTTTTTCTGGAAAGTCTGCACTTGGTGCTATGTGAGAGCTTCACCAACCTTGGCTCTAGGATACTCCTGGCAGTTCTTACTTTTGACATAATCAAAGGGGACTGGGATTTGCGTGGGTTGTCTGCTCTCATGGGCAGCTACAGCAAGATGATTTCTGTAGTTGGAACCTTTCCCATTACAAGACCCTTAGGGTCTTTTGTTAATAAACCAAAGTGAAAGTAAGGAATTAAGGATTTAAGGTTAGTGAAGTTAGCTTCTCTTATCTGTAGGCGAGGTGAGCTCAGGGCATGCTAGTGCTCATCTATCTTCAGTCTGTCATTGGATGTCTGAAAAGTGTCTCAAATGAAATACTTTTTCCCAGAGATGATAGCAGCCAGATGTCTGCTAATGGAGATAACTACAGGAAAGCAGATTCTAAATCTATGATGGAATAAGATGAACAAAGACCTGACTGGGGAAAAGGATCTTTGTTTGTGTGATTGTTTTCACACATAGCTAAAGGAAAATTATCCATATGCCCCAAATGTGTAGGGGAAATTGTGCCCAATAAATGATCAATCACCCAGTTAAAAGTTATTGGGGAAAAAATCCAATGGGAAAGCTACAATAGCACATAAGAAACTCTCTGCAGGAAACAGCTAATACATTCAAAAGCCTATATCATAAAAACATCTTGTGTTTTGGCTTCAACCTCCACCAGAGCCCCTGGATCTGATGAGCCAGCCTTGTCAGTGCCAGCTGAGTTCCTACTTCATAGTTGTGCAGCTCGCAGCACCCATAATAGTAATAACCTAGATAACTTCTAGGAAATGTTTAATTACAGAATCAGCCTTTTCAGAACTTAAAGCAGTTGCCCATTGAAATCCTGATTATGTGTCTATGGTATGGTGCACATCTTTTGATTTTCCAAACTCTGAAAAGTTAAAAAAATCCATTTGCCAAATTTTATTTCTTTGGGTACCTTTTGGGTTACTTCCTGCAGGTAATGGAGCTTTGTTACACAAAGGACAAGTAGGACATTTCCTTATAATGTCCTTGGCTTGTTGCCAAGTGATAAAAAAATCTTCAAACATTTGCTATTAATGTGGTATTTTTTATGAAATTCTGAGGCTTCTAGTACATTTCCTATTAAGAACTGATCAATTTCATTATTACTTTGTGCTAGAGGACCTGGTAGACCCGTATTAGATCTGATATGTGTTATATACAATGGATAATTTCTATTTCTGGTTATTTGTTATGGTTGAATAAATAGCATAGTTAATTCTGAATCATCTGGAATAAGTTCAGTGGTTTCAATATGTAAAACTACTATTTCTGGATATTGACAGTAACTATATTAAGAAGGACAGACAATCTAATAACANTATAAGAATGGCATACAGCTCTGATTTTTTCACTAAATCATATGTTCTTCAAGGTTCTTAATTATTTTTCCTGATTTATAACCTGCCTTTCCTGATTTATTTGCATCAGTATAGAATACAGGGACTCCGGAAATTAGTGTCCCTTTTACTATATGAGGCCGAATTCAATTAGTTCATTTTATAAACTGAAGTCTCTTGTTTTGGGGAGTTTTTGTTGTTGTTGTTAATCTCCCCCCCAAAAAATTACTGCACGCTCTTTACCAATGTTCATTTCTGCCCATAATGAGGCAATATTAGCATTAGTAAAAGGTACCTCAATTTCTTCTGGGTTTATTCCTGCTAATAAAAGAAGTTTCATTTTTCCTTTCAGAATCAATTCAGAAACCTTTTCTATATATATCTTTAATTTTTTACTCTGTTTGTACACTAAAATATTCCTTCTAAGATATTATTGTTTTTAATTAAATCTCAATCATTCTATTTTACCAATAAAGACTTAGAAACCAGATGCTGGGTGAAAACCTGCTAGTCAAGAGAAGCAGAGCATGCAACTAGTTGATCAGTTGATGTCCCGGCAAAAGAGCTTTGACCTCTGCCATCTCAAACAAAAACTCTTCCAACCAGATGTCCCTTGTTGGGCCCTGGGCCCCCAATCTGGTTTGAACTGTTGACCTGCTTGCCTCGCACAGGATGTTTTTGTTCTTCTTTCCCTG
Organism: Neotoma lepida; assembly: GCA_001675575.1. Taxonomy (NCBI): domain Eukaryota; kingdom Metazoa; phylum Chordata; class Mammalia; order Rodentia; family Cricetidae; genus Neotoma; species Neotoma lepida. Next base: position 28,658 of record LZPO01097910.1, read on the forward strand.
TACCGGAGCTGTTTGAGTAAACAAGCTGAGGCCAGACAACCTGAACTTTTGACCACTGGGGATTTTCCATCCTGCTATGAGCCTGTGTTGCTGCCCTATATATACCCAACCCTCTCCCGAGAATAAACGGCATTCTCTTGAGATGGATGACCTGCTGTCTTGTCTCTGTTCAATCCTCAGCCCCTCGTTCGAAACTTGGAGGATAACTTGCAGTGCAGGTGCTACAATCCCTCTCTTCTATTTCCTTTGCATCTCTTTCTCCATCCTCCTGACTTCCTCCCACTCTCTATGGCTTTTTCCTGTCAACTGGTTGCTTGCTCTGCCTCTTGATTTTATTTAATCCTGTTTACAATATTCAATCAGAAAACTCTTGGACTAAAGGTGTGTGGTAGGGTTGAGCCAGACCACAGCCAGAAGCAGGTTTTTCTAGCAAATAACACAATCTCAGGGTTCACAATGTGATCAAATATACTGCAACACTGGACTGAAAAAGTTCCTATTAGTTTAGCAAAACAGACTTCTGTGAATATACNAGAAATTTATCCAAAGAGAATTAACTAAATGAAAAACACCATTCTGAATGTGAGTGGCAATATAGGGTTGGAGTCTTAATGGAATTAAAAGACTGGAAGAGCCCACAAGTAGAACTATCCTCTATCAGCTTGCTGGCTGCTAGACTCTGACCTGTTATGGGTCATTCAGAGATTCACCAACCTGACAATGAAAACGATTTTGATAAGAAAGGGCTTTTATTTAAAAACACTGGCTAGGACTGTAAGTATTACAGCTCTGATGGGAAAGACTTCCCCAACTGAAGCTCTGAGGGGAAAGGTTTCCCCTGTGGAAGTATTGCAGCTCTGAAGAGAAAGGCATCCTGGTAGTTGGGAGCCAAGGAATTCAACCATGTCACACCACACAACAAACCTCATATGAGATTTATTGGGAAAGATATGAGAGGATGGCTGCCAGTAGGGAACTGGGCAGGATACAGGCTTTATATAGGGGTAGAGTTTTACAGATTAGAGATTTCCAAGGTGGGAATTGGTGGGATTTCAAGCCAAGCCCAGTGATGGGTAGGATTTTGAGTTCAGGGATTGTTAGGATTTTGAGCTCAAGGATTGGTGGGTTTTGTTGAGTTTTCAAACCCAGAAATTAATTCAGACCTTTTACCATAAAAGGACCAAACGAGAAACTAGTAATTCTTTAGGTAAGGCCTTGACTATTGTTAGTCCAAGAATTTAAAGCCAAATCCACAAAGTTGCAATTTTGGGTGGTTGAATTAATTCATATCCTGACTGGGTCAGGCAAAGATTAATTTTTGTAACAGATGTCTGACAGGTGCCTCTGTTATCCTGAACAAGCAAGCATTTCATACTAAAGCTGAACTAGCAGTTAGCCTGTTAGTCTTGTAACCCATTTTCTTGTAAGAATAGCTGAGTCAGTAAAAGATTTTACAACAATCAGAAGTTTTTAAGAATAGCCCTACTGCATCAAGAAATAGTCCATCGTGGGCAAGNTAGTTGACAGGGTTCATTTAAGATAGGAGCAACTTCCTCATGACTTACAAGCTAAAAATAATTTTGTGTTTATAAGTCTTTCCAGCACAATAAATTACCCTCTAAACATAATGGGTAAACATCACAGAACAGATTGTTTTGTATACCATATCCCTCCACCACAAAGAACCAAAGCCCATGCCAAAATAACTGGTAACTAATTCTCATCTTACATTGTTTTCTTGAATGTGTCAGTCACAGCTATAGAAAGTCAATACAGAGTCAGTACTGGGAAGAAGAATGTTGCTGTGACTACCGTGGAGAGTGTTTCGGGAGCATTTCTAATGGAGTCACAGGAGAAGTTGGAAATTATCAATGCAGGTTAACGAAACACTAGAATGCTATAAGAAGAGCTTAATGGGAGAATCAGCAGAAACTCAAGAGTAGAATTTCATTAGAAATACAGAAGGCTGAGATGGCTCGTAATGTTTCACTGAAGCAAAGAACTTACTTTCAGTTTGTTCATAGTGTGAAATTTCGTGAGAGACTAACTTTAAAGATAACAGACTAATTGATATGGTGAATTTCAAGGAGACCCGGCATTTGGTCCGTGCATGGGCATTGGTTCTTTACTTTAGCTCTGTTTACAGTGAGAACTGTGAGCAAAAGCCAGAATGAAAACTGAGTAACATTGCTATAAGAAATCCTAGTTTCTGGAGATATTGCTTCCCTTAAAAACAAACCAAATGCTTTACATATGGACTGCAAGAGAGACAGCATGAGTACTTCAGGGAATGGCTGGGCCTCAACCACTGCAATATAGAGCATAGAGACATAAAATCATATGGAATATTTTCCCTTAAGTAGAGTAATACCAGTGTATTATGCCTCAAATGATTGCCTGAGAAGGTATTTCTCAGATTCAGCTTCCCAAGCAAACAACAGTTTTACAGCTGTGGTCTCATGGTCCCACTTGAAAGCTGAGCTAGCATCATATATGTGTGGCTGGTTTCGTAGATATGCAGAATGCATATCACAGACACTTATACCCAGATTTCACAGGAAGCCCTAGGAGGCCAAACAGTGTAGTTGATGTCCGAACTCCTTTCAGCAGTCCTGAAAGGGTGATAATTCAAAGAAAACCAGGAAATGATTAATGCTAGGAACTTGGGATTTCTGCCAAAGAAAGCTGTAGGCCATGTGAGAAAAATCAGTTATAGAAGAGGATATTTCTGTATGTGTATGAGTTTGGAGGCATGAAGGCAAAATGAATCACAATGTAAAGAAAGGGCTACTCAGGAATCTAAGATCCTCCAGCCGTCCTTTGCTCACACAAGTTGAACAACCATCCTTACACTAAATTGTCTTCACTAGAGGTAAGAAAAGCAGGTGAGAAGCCATATTCCTGGGTTTTAGTAAATTAATAAAAATACACTGAACACTTTTTAAGAAATACAAATGTCAGAGATGCAGGCAGTCACTGAAAAGAATGACTAAAAAGCTAAAAATCAACAAAATGCTCATGTTACCTCTTCCACAANGACGCACAGCTCATCTGAGAAAGAAAAGCTTGCTACATGTTGGAGCTAAAAGTAATTATATGACAATTCTGGCTTGAAACCTACTACCAGGTGATGGGAATGTCTTTCTAAAAATGTGTTGCTCTGATTGGTTGANAAATAAAGCTGTTTGGCCAATGGTGAGACAAAATAAGGTNAGGCGGGACATTCGAACTAGGGGAAGAGAAGCCGAAAGCAGAGCAGAGGCAGACGCCATTCTGCCGTCCAGAAAACAACGTGTAACGGCACACAGGTAAAGCCACGGAACACGTGGTGACATAGATTCACAAAATGGGTTAATTTAAGATATAAGAGCTAGCTAGCGAGAAGCCTGCCAGGGCCATAGTTTAAAAATGATATAAGCCTCTGTGTGTTTATTTGGGTCTAAGGGCCATGGGAGCCAGGAGGAATCGGGACTGGACCGGACAAACTTTCGTCTACAACCAGGTCTGATTTTATAAAAACAACTTCCACACAGATTCATGGCATCCATGGCCCTAACCTGCACTGCAGCCTATTACTGAAACTGTTACTGAAACTTCACCAGCCTAGTGGACAAGGGTCTGCTCTTACGGTTCCTCCCTCCCTTTCACAGTATAGGGTAGAGAGAAGAGAGAGTTCTCTACCTAACAGAATACATAGCATGAAAAGTAGCGCTGGAGATTTATTTGGAGCTTAGTGTCTGGCTCACCAACATGAGACCACTATGGCAAGATCCTTTAAAAAGAACATTAAGCTGGCACCCTCTTTCCAATGGATTCTGCTCAATTTTTGCCTGCATTATTTCTGGGTTTGGAGAGTATTAACCCTTAGACTGTGCAAGTTCCTGAAACTTTGAGACTCAGATTCAAACAAGGTTAGCATTAGCCTCATAGACTAAGAGACTGCTTTCCTTAACACTAATTTAGTCTTGCTCAGCATAGTTTTTAACAAGATTCCACTGAAGGCAGGATATGACACTAGGCAAAATATTTTGAATTGGCACTCATAGTCAGGATGGTCAAACCTGAGACAGGGCAGATGCTAAAATCACCTACTATGAACTAAAATCTGTGTTTGAGCTCTTAGGGCAATCTGAGTGTCAGACAGAGTCACACAGCCCCATTCTATGAATATTTATTCCAGCCATTTGAACCAGGGATTGTTGCAGTCCCTCACTGATACGGGGTTTGTTTATTCAGAAAATAACACAGTGTTGTGGCCCTGTAGCTATAGTAATGGGTATAGCAACCCAGAGATAGCTGTTTCCAGGCGGTTGTTTCCAGAATAGAGGAGACTTTTGCAATGCTGCGTTACAGGTTTCTAGTGACGGTGGATGAAGATTGTGGACCCACCGCAGCTCCAGGGTGTGGCAAGGACAGACTGAAATAACTCCCTGTCCTTGCCCAAGGATGGATTATTGAAAACATAGATTTGAAAAGCTTGCTACTGCTGAAATAGTGACAATGCAGTAGTTTACTCCCTGTCATCTGGATTTAGAACACCATCTAGTGTTGACATACTAGAAGTGACTGGAGACACAGAAAGGAGGACCTGGCTGGAATTTCATAAAATACGGTCATGAAGAAAACGAGATCATGAAGATGATAGGAGAAATCCCTACACACAAAAATTAATTATCAAGCATAGCAATAAAACCCTCTATAGTTAACAGTTTTAAGATTCTTTCATTAGCTTTGCATTGTCCTAGGTTGAGTCTAATTGTGGATTCATACTGAGGCTCTGTGTATATTCAAGTTTTCTATGCAACTTTCTTCTGGACTGGAGTTATAGGTGGTTGTGAGACATCCAATGTGCTTGCTGGGAACTGAACTCTGGTAAGAGCAACATTCTATGAATTCATAGCCTTTTGGAAATTACAATTTTCTAAACTGGATGGTTCTGAAAATCAAAATTCCCAAATAAACATTGGTATGCAAGAGGAAATTAAGTATCTTTTAATATGATAAAATTTAAAATNTAATATAAAGTAAACATATATAGTTAAAATATAAAGTATCCTTTTGTCTTTTAAATAACGTCTATGTATGCTTGTAATATCTTGACACTTTGACATAATTTCACACCAAGCCATGATTTTATTTGTTCAAGTCTTTTCAACCTTTCAATTAGTCTAATTACTTTCAAAAGTTAGATTCTAAATTAAGATATCTCTTTTTTTTCCAAAGTAACTTTGGAAAATTTGAGAGGGTCTTGGAATATCCCAAAAGAATTTATCCTTTCTCCGTATCAAGAAGGAGAGATTAAGCTAAGATTATTGGATATGCTGAACTTTCACAGGAAACAAGAAGTAATATCACACCTTTATTGAGTTGCATAGATAGATGTGATTAATCTGTGTTCAAGCAATTGTATGAAATGCCTAAAAGTCTAATATATCTGTGTATAATGTTGTTATTCATAATTTTAACTGTCAATAAACACCCAAAGACTATTGGGAAAATAGATAAATTCTAAATCATATCAGAAAGACTCAAATTAACTACAGCTTAAAATCCATCATGTGCCATCTTATGTGAAATCTACACATATTTAAATAAAATGTTAGAGGCAGCAAGGTATAGTGACAGACACTTAAATCTCAGAAACTTGGAGGTAGAGGCAAACTGTGAATTTGGTACCAGCCTAGTCTACCTAGTCTACCTAGTGAATTCTAACCCACAAGGGTTACATTTATATATATATATATATATATATATATATATATATATATATATACACATATATGTGTGTGTGTGTGTGCGTGCGTGTGTACAGAGAAAGAGGGAGAGGGGGAGTGGGAGAGAAAAGACAGCAAGAGACCACTAACCAAGCTAAATCAAACAAAGAAAGAACCAAGAAGAAATGTTGGAAGCCTGTAAACAGTCAGAAGTGAGAATCAAGGAGAAGATTCTTAAGAGAATCATCTTGTAACTGCATTCATGTCTGAAACCTGGTTCAATTATAGAGATTGTAAGGATTATTGCTTTGCATGCTATTTATTCCTTATTTCTTTAAAATTATGAGTATTAATAATAAATATTATGAAAAAAACTTATGTAAATTTTCTTTGTCTTGTAGAATGCAGAGAAACCTAAGAGGAACTCACATCTTTCACATGAAACTTGGCTTGTGGGTAAAGGGGGAAGAGAAGCTTGCCAAAAGCACCCGTGAAAAAAGAGCCATGGATGCTCTGATTTTGTATCCACAGCCTTCACACATATTACTGTCCATCCATCAGTAAAAGAGACAACACAACAAGAAATTGCATCTTGGATGTTTATTGTGAAGCTGAAGATATAATTATGCTCCCAATGGTATACTTTCTTGTATTTATTTGTGTATAAATGACATGGGGTCTTGGTGTGTAGCATAGGCTGGTCTTGAATTCAGTCTCTTGAATGTTCGGATGACAAAGGAACAGCACCATGCACAGCTCCAGTCACATAACTTTTGAATGATGTTTTCTCATTTCCTGTATACAAACAAAAANGCAAACTGAGAAAGGTCATAGATATGGATTATTATAGTGGATGGTTTCTTACTGTCGCTGCATTCACTAACAAGAGTAGCTGGGAGCCTGACTTAGTGACTATTCCTTTCCTTCCCTCCTCTTTTTTCCTAATAGTGTTTTGTTCACTCTTGTTAGGCACCTAGCACATTATNTTCTTTAAGCTGCAGCTTATACCATGAGAAAATGAAGGTTATTCTTACTCAATTTGTCTTTTAGCTGTTATTGAAAATGAAAAGTGACATATTTACAAAGTGATCATTGTTAAATGCAACAGTGACACTGAAAGGCATACAAATATCTATGAACAAGGATTAATGAAATTATGGCATGATTGCATAATGGATGCTGTACAATTAGGAAAATAGTGAAGATGAAGAAGAAAGCAAGAGATTGAGAAGAATAAACAAAGAATTAGAAAGAAAAAGAAGAAAGTTGGGAAGGGAGAAAAATGAAGGAAGAAAAAGTACAGATAAGAGTTTTAAAGGTCAAAGAAACTTCATGATTAGCCAATGGTCCTTTGGTGCAGAGAATAAAATTTATATTGAAATATTTGTACTTGCTTTTGATATATGCTATTTCTGATTTTTTTTCAATTCTAGCCAGTTTGCTAACTATTAAACCATATGAGGATATTTTATATAGTCTGATGAGTCATTAGGCATATTTTAAGGGGCCCTGGGGAGGGGGGGAATCCTGCTGATTAGTGGTAAAAAGGAAATTGAATATGCATGCTTGATAAGCTTAATTGAAGACCCTTAAGCATTGATATGACTTAAATACTCAAAGAAAGCCTTGACTTCTAGGAAAACAAAGCATTCATTTTTTCAAAACATCTCTGTTGAGTGGCTAATGTATGCTGGTACCCTGTGGGACAAGGTTCTTACTCGAGCCCACTGTTGGACACTGTTCCTACGTCAGTCCACTGTTGGACATGTAGCTGTTGAAGAGAAAAATTTCAAAAAATATTAAAAATAGAGAGGACCAGTCAAGAGGATAAAATAATTTCAATATGAGAAAAACTGAGCAGGAATCTAATATTCAGAGGAAAAGAATTACCCCAAAGAGGGAAGAGGACCTCAGAAACGTGTCCCTCCTCCTTGGCTTTTCCTGTGGAGTCCCCCATGTTTTCAGCCATAAGGCCCAAAAGGCAGGAGGGAGAGCACATGGCCGGTCTACGGGCTGGGTCTTCAACAGCCTGTAGGTAGTCTCAGCAGTTCCAGGGGAGGCGCTGCAGAGGCTTTCTGAGGGGTGGGGCTTGGAATGGGAGGAGTGAAACCAGAGTTGAGCTTCCTAACAAATATGTATTCATTTCACTGTTCTACATTTAAATAAAGACCTAGAAAATGATTTTTACATATAAAGAGAATTGGCAGAAAAGGCAGCTTTAAAAGTTTGGAAACCACAAGCACATACAAAGTTTCCATCTGAGAGAATGAGGCATAACAAAGGGGTTGAGTTACTCACATTTCCAATGCAAGGTCCTTAATTCATAATCAGACATTTCAGATTCAAGTATAATACACTAGTAAATTGTTTTNCTAAAATTTGTTAACAAATTGATGTTACAATTTGAAGAGTTAGCTGGCCCTATTTCTGTGATAAATGGCATCACAAACATTCTGGCCTCATTAGAATAAATAAGTAGCTTGTTTATTTGTTTCTTTCTTTTTCAAACCGAGAGTCACCAAGGAGTTGCTTTACTCTGCTCCGTTTATTAAATCTGGATTTGTTTTTTTTTAAAAAAAGAGTTTTAAAGCTAAATTAACTGATGTGTTTTTTTTTAAGAAATAGATTGTTTGAAATGGGCAGGAAAAAGTTTTTACATATAATTTATAAGGAAAAACTGATGTTTGAACATTTCAAGATAGTATCAAAAAAGTTATCTCAAATGGGGTTTTCAGTGAGGAATATAGAGAAATATGAAATAAGATTATTTAAATTTAGTTGTTTTTTGCTGGTAGATTATTATTTTATTTTTAGTTTGAGGGTGGTTTAATGAACCAAGTAAGCATGTGAAAGTCTAGAAATATGTAGAAATATAGACTTGAGTGTCACTTAACAGGGACATTGAACCTGAGTACTCTTGTGTGCAACTATGGATTGTCAAGTGGAAGCATGGAATGGAAAGTCCTTGAAGCTGAGGAAGAAAGCAGAGGTCTCAGAGGAGGTAGAGGACCCCAAGCCAATACAGCTAAAAGAAATGAAATTACTAGAGAAAAGTGCACATTGAAACAAAGCTCCAAAAATCCAAAATTATTTGGAAGAACATTTAAAAAACAAAAAGATATTGAAATAGAAACACTTAGAAATATATTCTGTGGCCATGTAGTTTCACATGTTCCCAATTCATTTTGTGGCTCTGTACATGTGGAAAGTGTAGGAACTAACGTGCTTGCTACATGAAAGCATAATTCTAAAGGACACCGAATTTAGATTAGTGAAGTAGTTGGCCTTGTGCCTTTGTCATTTGAACTTTTGGAAAGATAGTGGTGCTTCCATGGGTTGAATTTGATGGAGTTGTGTCTGATTACCTCTTTTTGCAGTGGTCTGTGTCAGTAGTCAGGGCAAGGAGTAGTCAGATCCTGTACGGTTGCCTCCACCCTGGGGAGGACGAGGCTGTGTCTGGTTGCCTAGGTCAGGGCGAGGAGGACGAGGCTGTGTCTGGTTGCCTAGGTCAGGGCGAGGAGGACGAGGCTGTGTCTGGTTCCCTAGGTCAGGGAGAGGAGGACGAGGCTGTGTCTGGTTGCCTCCACCATGGGGTGGTCTGTGTTGGTGGTTCGGTGGAGGACGGTGAGAATGGGAGCNGTTATCTCCACCACTGGGTGGTCTCTGCTGATGGTGAAGAGATGGAAGATGAGAATATAAGAGGCTGCCTCCATCATGNGGTGGTCTTGGGTGAGGCGTTTCCTCTTGGCTTTCACTGCTAGCAGAGGGTCCAAGTGGGTATCCTCTAGGAGGTGGTCTCAGAAGTACGTACTCATCTTGATCCTTAGTCTCTGTGTAAATATGGTACAGAGTATATGAAACTAATGGTAGAAGACCTCCCTTTGTATTTCTCTGACCTCATCACACATTGCCTGTCTAGAACTCTTTCTAAGCAACCAACTACTATCATGTCTCCTTCCTGGTCTAGGATAGTCTTCTATGCTGATGCTATGGCAGAATTCATATCTAAGCTTCTGAGACAAGTCATTTTCCTTAAACTTATTTTAAAAAGAGAGAGAGAGATGTTAGATTATAAGCATTACAATTCCAGGAAACAAAGTGGGGTCGTTATAACAGACTTCCTATGACACTCAGTCTCACTACATGAACCATGCATTGAAACGAAAGCTAGTTATTCAAGGATCTAAAAATGCACAGAAATACAAAGTGAACAAAGAAAGACAAAGAAATTTTCCCCAACAGATTCTCTGAATATGCACACTAGATATTGTTCCATATTATCAGGACTGCAGTTGGTTAGAAAAAGGGGGCATGGAAAGGAATTTCTGTTCATTTTTTNAAAATAAAACTACGTAATTCTTAAGGGGCGTATTGAGGAAGAATGAAGCAGCTTAACAAGTCTTCGTAACATGGAAGAGTAAAAATAAGTACACTTTGCATTTGGGAGCCATCTCTCAGCAGATATTTCTCCTTTGAGGCACAGGGGAGCTGTTATTCAAATTGGTGGCTTCCAGAAGTAGGAATAAGGAAGATTTGTCTAAATTGTTAAAATTAACATTCATTCATTACTGAAAAAAATTAAATCATTATAATGTGGTTTTGGAGAACTTGGGAAAACTTCTAAGAAGAGGACAATGGAAGATAAACTTAACTTTACATAAAAGTAGGGAGGAAGTTCCATCACAGTTGACTTCTATGAAATAATATGCATTTTATCACTAATTTCATTGAAGTAATATACTGGATTTCTCAAGAAAATGAAATTATAGGAAAACTTAGGCATCAAATTTTAAACTGAAAAACATCTGATAAGGAGATTTGACTTCCATTCATCACTTCTACAATCTGTAAGATTTTATCAGCCACACTCTGAAGTGTTCTCAAAAGGGAGCAGGATACAGCAGAATAGCAGTGTGATGGACAAAATCAATCACAACCATCTGCCTAAACATAGAGCATACCTTTTTGTTCTCTTAGAATCCCTCCAAACTTACTGGTAGTATTTTATATGTTTATTTCAAGGCCAAGTTTTTGCTCTATCATTACCCATTTTCTTCATCATTTCCTTTCCTTATTTTAGCAAGCTTTCCCAAGAAGAAAATAAAATAATAAACATCTAATCCATCTCACATGTGCTATTGCAGCACCCTGAAATTCTGAATGGAAATGGAAGTAAAAGCAGTAAAAGCCACCCCTAGGCAAAGAGCTACAGGCAATGAATGGCTGCTGAGAAAGAGAGAGTCAGTTTTCTCCAAAGTGAGTGCACTGATAGGTTAGCCAATGGTCAGCCTTAAACCTATTTACATACTTACAACACAAAATAGACTTAGTTGTGTATGTGTGTGTGTGTGGGGGGGGGTAATATAATAACAAAGAAGTCATAAATTTGAGAAAGAGAAGGGGAGAAACAAGAGAGGAGTGGTAGGAAAAAGGACAGGAGTGGAAACATTGTAAATAGAGTACTCATGTATGAAATCCTCCCCCTAATTGTTAAATAAAAAATGTGCAATTTGGACCTTAACTTGTCTATTTTTATGTATAAAGGCTCAAGCTTGCTCTCTGATTCTCTGTCTCTCTATCAGTTTTCATGTATGCTTATCTCCTCCATCTTTCTGAAACCAGCCTATAACTGTATAACTTGTATTATATATACTTATATTGTATATACTGTCCCAACATGTTTTCTTATACCTTCACTTGAGCGCTGAGCTGAGCTCAGGGCCAGCAAGGCCACTGTCAGCAGGACCACCAGCATCTGGAGGAGGCTCTGGAGTTGCTATCAGGTCTGTGTTGGAGTGAACAAAGTGGGGGCAGTTCTCCTTATATGGAGGAGCAGAACAATGGCACTTTTTAGTTCCCTATAGGGTGACCTCACTCCTGGCAAATAGGATGCCCTACATCCCTGACTTCTCTTGGGATTTGACCCATAAAGTAGAATAGGAAGGAAGGCTGCCATTGTTTTATTTATAAAAGGTATAGTGCATGGCTTGAATAACATTGTTGAAGGAGTATTGGGTGAGATACCAGGAAATGTATTCAAACTAAAGTCTTGACATAATTTGAACTTCAGTCTGTTTGATGAGACTGAGTCTGTTCTTCAAGTATGTGTTGTTGTTGGGGAGGGATATTAGTCATCAGTATCCTTATACCACAAAAGGAAGACAGCAGATACTTCTGATACTCTTTATAGCCCATATTCCATCAGTCATAATGTGTGTGTCCAGTGTACATGATATTTAGCCATAATTTTAATTAATACAGCAGTCATTTCAGCTCAAGTTTGAAATTCACTAGGACATCACACTTGAACACATGGTAAATGAAGGTAGACACTCATTCTACCTTATTTCTTCAAGATTATCCAAGATATCCAGGCTCTATCCCTGATTAGTGAAGCCTTGGTGCTATAGAACATTGGTAATATTCAGTATTCCAACTTGTTAATATCCATGGGGCTTTCGTGCCTGAAATAGCTACAGAAACTACCACTTGGTTTCCACAGCAGTCTATTTTTCCTTTACAAATGGCGTTATTTCACATTTCTGATATTTCAGTGTCCCTCCCCTTTATGAGACCATGCTCTATATTTTGTTTTAGTACTATTCCTTCTAGGAAATGATTTAAATAAGCACCACTTATACTGATCTCAGTTATACAGATGAACAAGGTAGTCTGTTACCTTCTTTAAAATCCAACTTGCATTGAGTAGATGCTCTGATTTGGAGTAATATTTCATGCTGTTGTCTCAAATTGGCCTGAGGTGAGGAATTCTCTCAGAATCTCATGAAATATATTCCCACCCTCCTTGTGAGACTGACTCAACAACATACTATGTTCTGACTCTGTCTTCATATGGTTATCATTTGATTCCTAGCATTTTTATGTGCATCCTTCAGAGATTCCTTTAATCAGATGTTTTCCTACTTATTATTTCACTAATACAGGCCTGGCACTGAGCTCCACAGCAAATTACAATGCTGTATTTCAGTCTTGTTTTCTCAAGCATTAGAATTCTCATCTCAATTCCTTTTCCTAGCATGCTGAGGAGCAGTGGAAGCAGTCTCTCAACATCTAGATATTGTAATTCCATTAGGTCACATAGCAGGTACTGGCATACTGATGTGTCCAGAAGTTGTTTTCATCCAAGCAAGATTGGTACTTGATTTTCAGTCACATGTTTGGATTTAATTCCTTCTCCATCCTTCAAGAAGTTGTTGTTCTTGATATGGCTTAGAATTNGGGAAAGATTCATGTGATTCTTTATTCTCAATCAGACTGCCAGCAATTTAGCTGACATGCTAAGGAATAGAAAGNAAGAAACTTTCAAAGCTTATAAACCAATGCTTCTATCCCCATCATTCCAAAGAAGCATTGGAAATGTGCTCATCAGACACTCAATAGATGATGAAGCTGTGATCTTTCTCTTTCAAAACTCCANAATTTAACAAACAAATGTTTATTACTTATAAAGCAGTCTGGCTGCCCTTCTTATTTAACCAAAGATGAGCTGGGTAGGAAATGTTGCAAAGAAGTAGAATATAACTAACTCTAGTACCTGTCAACATAGGCATGGTTTTCACAAAAGATAATGGTTAGAAGGTTTTGGGAGCAAATGTGAGAAGCTTATACTGCTAGAACTAACACTTGAAAGTCAGTTGCAGCATTTTACCTCTGTCTAGGGGCTAATCATTGGAATAAAGAAACTGCCATGTGTTCTAAGTTACTAAGTGCTATCTATGTAATAATGTACATTTTCAAGCAAAAAGGTGTAGCAGTTGCACAATGCTCTTTAGCAGAAAGAAATTTCCAGCTNTCAAAGAAAATCTTCAAATGGGAGCCATTCGTTAATCACTTGAGCAAAACCTCTCTTTCAAGGTCATCTATCTAATTTTTATGTAGCTTTATAATCTATTAGACAGTGATATCATGATTTGGAATGTCATTTGAAAGAAGTTTTGATTGTGTTCCTCTCTAAGAACTTATAGGAACAATAATAAAAAATTCATAATCCACCTGACATCTTAAAACTCTAGTGGTCTAAGACTCTAATCATGTCTCTAGAGAGAAAGGGAGCAACATATTATTCTCTAGCTATAAATTTCTGAGGATGAAACTACTTCAAGGTTTTAGAGACTGCTCATAAAGAATGAAATGAGTGAATATAATATACAAATACATTATCTAATAGACATTTCTTTTTCTGATCTTCCTGCTTGCTATAAATTCACAGCTAATGAAATTAGAAGAATCAAAGAACATTTAAGAGCTGGTCATAGTGGTACATGCCTATAATCCCAGAACTCAGGAAGTGAAGGCAGAAGGATCATAAGGCTCAGACTACAAAGCAAGGCCAGCCTGAGTAACAAAACAAGATAAAAACAAAAATGAAGAAAAAGAGAGTGAGGAAAGGTGAGAAAAGGAGGGAGAGGATATCATGGATTTGGAAGAACAACAGAAGTTGTTATTATTAAAGAACAAAACATTTCAGCTTGATGTGGAATCATGTGTCTTAAATCCCAGCACTCGGGAGACAAAAGCAGTTTGTCAGCCTGGTCTATATAATGAGTTCCAAGCCAGTCAGGGACATCTAGATCAAACCNCTTACCCCAAGGTTCAAAGATCATCATGCAATCAGGAGGAAAGGGTTGTAAGAGCCAGATGGAGTGGATGTCCGTAACGGAATTGCATTTGCTAGAAATTATAGGAAAGTTGCATACACAACTTAACAGAGGCTATCACTGCATACTGAAGGCCTTGCATATGATCAAGCCAGTCAAAATTGCACCATGGATGAGGGAAGGACTTATGAAGTTCTACTACTATCTGAGGAGTTATTGGTAAGTTTTATTCAGGGATTCAGAATTTGGACCCTGAGAGGCTACCCATATACCAATAGATATTCCATACCCTTGCACACACAGGCAGAACTAAATACATTCAGTTGGTATTTTTGAAAAATGACAGGGAGGGCACATGAAGTTAGAAAGAGGAAAAGTTCGTTTTTGGGAAGGCAAGGAAAGAATTGGAGGGGTGGGAATGGGGGTGCAGCTTTGATCCTAATACATTACATGTGTATAGGAATATTAAATAAATTATTAAATAAAAACAATAAAAATTGTCCTTTAAAATCATATTTAAAATGCATTAAATAAGATTAGTAAATGCTAATATGCTCACCCAGAAAAAAAATCATTTAAAGATAAGAAATACAGATATGATACTCATTACTAGATTGGTTTTGTATTTTTGAAAGAATCTGGAGGTTCTAATGTCTGTACTATTTTGTATCAAGAAGGATAGTACATCAGAAACCTGGAGAATATGCTTATGATTTAAGAAACACATTTATTATATGGAAATTATTATTTATTGAAATTATTAAGAAAATACTTTTATAAGTTGCCTGTTAAAGCTTAGGAAATATTTATACCTTTAAAATATAGTTTGTTATAACTAATTTGTTTGTTTTCTGGACATCATCCTGTCTCACCTTCTATGTAAGATATAAGAAAACTAGAAAGGCAGGAGGGCATAGCAGGAAGAATGCAGATTCTGGATCTTGCTGATACCTAGACTATCCATAAAAGACTTGGCTGAGGCCTCAGTCCTCTCATACACAAAACTGAGACTTAAAATAATTATTGCTGTGTTTATAGTAGGGTAAATTGAAAGGTTAAATGACATGAGGTAAGTGGTTAATAGATGCTACCTCCCATGATGAAAGGTGGTCAGGTGGTACGTTGGTATGTTGTTGACTGCACCCAAGTGTTACA
>LZPO01097911.1:0-12411 GCA_001675575.1 Neotoma lepida
ACATATACACACACACACATACACACACACGCACACACACACACACACACACACACACACACAAATAACCTCCTTAAATCGTATGAAGTGTCAAGAAGAGAAGGAGCAATCTCCTTGTTTTATAATAACGGAAATCGGCTCAAGACAGGTAATGATTTGTCTGCTGTCAAACTGCAATCTGGCCACAGAGGTAGATAATATGATACCCATAGCATCTCCCATAAAACTACTTAAAGAAATTCTGAGAAATAAAGCACAAAAGAGGAAAAAAATCTGAGAATCAGATCAACCTGAGGCTTCACTCAGCCTCCTGTTTTAGCCTTGGACCGAGGGCAGCCACTGTCCTTTCTACATTGGCTTTCACTCTACTATGTAAGGCTTTTGTCCAAGGTTAAGGTAGGGAGGGGTTGCCTAAGTCCACTTTAGTTCCTTCCATGTATCTGTAATAGTCCTGTCACTTCTGGGTCTCACTGTCCCAATTCTTATATGATATATTAAATGTCTGAATTCTTCCTTGAAGTCTGTGATTGCTGACTGAAATTTGGAAATAAAGATATGGAATTTTTGGCTAGAAACTGGGCTCAGCTCCTTCTGGCTCAAGGTCAAACTGACAGGATGAATGGTGAGGCAACACCAGACAAGAATCCTTAATGTTTGTCTTTTGTTTTATANGCCAAGGGATTTGAAGACAGTGAGTTATCCAGATGTAATAAAGTTCTCATCTCTAACTGGTGACACCATCTCTCTCTGCGTCCTCTTCTCTGCAATGGTCCTCATGTTTCCTGATCTAAAATATCTTACTTTGCATATTCTTTTGGCAGGAAATCAACAATCAACAATCGTTGATTTGTGCATTCTTAAGTTCCATTTAGCCAATTCTAGAAAGTGATGTAAAAACAATTACTGACTTTTTAAAAATTCTTTCTGAACCTATTAAACTGCTTTTATAAAACACATTACAAATGAAGTCTTGGAAGCTAAGATAAATCTTTCAGGCCTGGACCCACTCTACCTCTTTCTCTTGTATTCATTGTGATATGCACAGGAAGAAAGAGGCTAGTAGAAAAGAAGGATGCCAGATGGGCAATACAATTGCCCGATTGCCTTGAAAAGTTGATGAACATTGATGTTTTTGTTTGTTTGTATGATTTGTGAGATTAAAGGCAGCAAATGAGTGTGACTATCTGTGATGGGGATGAGTCAGTCATTAGCCTGCTTTGCCTGATGACCAAAGCTTGGCAAGGCAACACAGAACCACCCCCCCCTACACACACACACACACACACACACACACACACACACAAAATGGTTTCTAATTATACACCATTGTATTTAGCACAATACATTCTTGCACTACCCCACTGTATCTTGTACAAGGACACATATCCACGCTGTGTACATTACCTTCCCATTTACTCAATTGGGAGCTGTCATTATCATGAGGACTATATTACATGCATGAGTTACAATGCCTACCTCATTCACTTGTTCATGTTATCTCATCACATAAGGATTGTATCCTACCACATTATTACAAGCAAAAGAGATGGCAATGTTATAGTAATTTAATTTCAGACAGAAATTCTAGTTATATAACTTTATTAGAGCATGTGATTATAATTATTCTATTTTGTTATTAGGCATTACCATTCACCTCTTGCTCTATCTAATTTATAAATTAAATTTTATCATAGGTGTGAGTAGATAGGAAAAACATAATTTATGTAGGAATTTGAATTCCCTACATCTTTAGGCACATTAAAATANCCTGTATATTTTCTTCCTTCAAAATTAGATTTTTTTCAAGGACATCAGAACCCAAGATATGACTCTTGTCATAGAACAACACTAACAGACTCCAATTAGTCTACTTGGTCTTTCTTAGCAAATGATGAGGGAGTTTTCATACCTGCTCTTTCCTCACACCCTTAGTAAAGACAGAGAAGTGATGTCCTATTTCTGTTTTGATCTGAAAGATCACCACGTATACTTATTTGACTGCTTTATCTTCACACCAACAAATTGCTTAGAAGGGCAAGTATTATTTTTTAGATAGATGATGGCCCATAGGAAGCAAACAGACTTTGTGTGGACCTGAAAAAGCTATTCAAATTAGAAAAATGGTCATCTGTCTGATGTGATGTACAAGTTACCTTGGTGAATCACGTTCCTATTCTAATATAAAACCAACTCAAAGGGAATTGGTTGTACTAGGACAGGAAGGGAACCTCTCAAAGTAAAACTGGAGCTACAAGGAACAGTATGTCTCCAAATGTATTTCTAACTGGTTTTGTCCATAGAGATCAGAGTACATTTTAGCTCAGCAACTGACCAACAACTTTGCTATAGCTAGTCATGGAGAACCTCCTCATTATAGACTTTTGAATCAGAAACTGAGCTGAAATGAGAGAATTTGGAAATGGTGATGTTTTCATAGAAATTCAGTTTCAAGACTGTAAAAGAATTCAATTGTTGAGGAATTATCTTTTTGCACATTGTGAAGATGTGTCACTTCTGATTGGTTTAATAAAAATCAGAATGGCCAATAGCTAGGCAGGATTTCCACGAACAGAGGACACTGGGAAGAAAAAGGGCAGAGACCCTAGGAGACATGGAGGAAGCAAGAAAGCAGGATGGACAGTATGTAGATGAGGTAAATGAGCCTCTAGGCAGCACACAGACCAATAGAAATGGATTAATTTAAGTTATAAGAGCTAGTTAAAAACAAGCCTAAACTATTAGTCAAGCTTTCATAATCAATACTAAGTCTCCATGTTGTGATTTGGGGGCTGGGCGGTGGGGCAGAGATGATATCCCTACAAATGGTGAACAGCATGGGGGCACATATTTCTACATAGGACCCGAGAAAGCATAAAAAAGGTTCCAAACACAGAAAAATGGAGCCAAACATGGCTTCCGAGTCCTGCAGTCTCTCATGCAGGCCAACAGAGGTATGTCTCTTTCCTGCTGCCTGAAGGCTTGAACCACCACCACACAATGAACTAAGCTGCATGACAGTTTATGTTTTACTCATACAGACAGAAAAAGTTACAAATATGCATTAAAGCAGATCCAGACAGGGAAAAAAATAACAACTCTAAACAAATCACAGTGTGTTTAAAAAATGTGAGTATCCTTAAAAAAAGAAAAGAAAATGGGTATAGAAAGTCATAGAAAAAATAGTTTATAAATTATAAGATAAAGTTTTTAAAGAAAAAAATAAAATAACATGAAAAGGATAAGCTATATAAAGTTGAAAAATATACAAAGAGCCTGGATCCTGTGTAGTGTTGTATTGACTTTAAATTTTTTAATTTCTGATGAGCAAACAATAGCTGCTGAGAGACATTCAATTATAAACTACTAAATTAAATCAACATATATATATATATATATATATTTAATGTCTTAACTTCCAAATGGAAGTAAAAATTATGTTAAGTTGGGGAAGAGATTATGCTTTTGTTTCCACAGAAAACAAAAGGCTGTGGATTCATTTAAGGTTGATAGAGATCAGATTTGATTGAAGGCAACCCCCTGAAAATCCTGGCTACAAACATAATGAAATAAACCTAGGAAAACTACAAGACAGGTGATGTATATTTTACCTGCTCAAAAATAAAACAAAAACGATCCTTAGCTGACTTGTGCACACCACACATTTCATACTTGTGTTAATGCATATATATGTTACCTTTGAAAGTTTTTGTGTTTTCAGAAAAAGGGGACCAGACACCAATGAAAATGGGTGGCCCAGATGTTCCAGNCTCTCAAAGTGCCTCTATTTCAGTTTCCTCAGAGTTCTGCACCCAGAAGAGCTTCAAGACTGCTGGCTGAGATG
Source organism: Neotoma lepida (assembly GCA_001675575.1). NCBI lineage: Eukaryota > Metazoa > Chordata > Mammalia > Rodentia > Cricetidae > Neotoma > Neotoma lepida. The sequence goes on from LZPO01097911.1 coordinate 3,842, forward strand.
GTCCAGCCTCACACACTATTCTAGCTAGGACCTGACTATTTTCCTAGTTTTCTTAAGGTTTGCCAAAGATTCCAGCACCCCTAGACAANAGGAAACAGTCTAGAGAACATGACGGCCACATTCCTAAGAGGTGGGGTGGGTGTTTTTTGTCATTCAGTTATGGATATTTGTCATTGTTTAGGGGGGTTGGTTACAAGTTGTTATTGGTAATGGTCAGAACAAAAGCTGAACANAGAAGAATAAATTCAGGGATCTTGTTCTGAGAAGAAAAAGGAGGGGATATAGAAATGATAGGATAAAGGGTTAGATTATTCAATCTACTTTTACTAAAAAAGCAACTGCTACTCTTAAATATTTTACAAAATGGTATGGATTTTTATATATTAATATAAATTTAAGGTTATTTTTGTTAGAACCTACCATGCATGTGTTTCTACTCTTGTTTAAAGTATTGTACCTATGCAGCTCATTTTAAAATGTAATATAGAGTTCTAGTCCTTAAAAGCTATTATTACAAACTATTTAAGATAATTAAGAAATGTAGGTTAGTAGCTAGTAATCTATAACAATGAAATTTATAGTCATGTTAGGTATGTTTTCAAGGTCAAACAGAGATATATTTTAGATAAACAGATTATCTTCAAACACTTCAAAGAGCTACAGAATATGGCATTTAAGATGTTTTAATAACATAAGGCTTGTCATGACAATGAGACATGTCTGATCCTGGCAACACCAATCTACTTCAGAGAAGATGCTGGGCATCAAAGAACCTCCATACGGAGTTTGTTTTCTTTGTGGCAAAAGTTAGCAACTGGACAAAGAAACTGCCCTTGCCTCAACTGCGGAGACTTTGCTGCCCAAACTGGACAGGCAGGACACAAAAGAAGGCAACTGCCTAACTTTGCCAAGACAAGGTAGGACAGTCCTTCAAAATTCTTACTTTACAGAAAAGTCTGTCAGCTATTCTAGGCCTATAGACTGAAGATGGATGCCCCAACGTTACAGAGGAATCTTGGGTGACTGTGCAAGCAGCCAGCTGTTTCTGTCATTTTTATAGTTTTGGAAGTTGCTTGCTCTGCATTTCCTGTTTACTCAAGTAATATTTTATCCATCTTGGGTCTCTGACAGAAGTTGAAGACTAGATAGTTACAGTTAGAGTTTTCCTTAGTCATGATAGAAAGTAAATTAGGTACAAAACTCTGTATTCATCAAGAGGATAGTTAATGGAGTATTTTCTCAGAATTTGCCAAATACAGATGGACTGGACATTGTGAATATAATTCTTACCAGATAATTGTTCTTATTGTATATAGTTTTACTGTGTTAGAGTTAAAACCTGTCCTTTTCATTTAGACAAAAAGGGGGAAATATTATAGAATAATCTTTTTGTACACTGCAAAGAAATGTTACTCTGATTGGTTTAATAAAAAGCTGAACAGCCAGTAATTAGGCAGGATTTCTAGGCATAGAGGATGCTGGGAAGCAGAAGGACAGAGGTGTGAGGAGACACAGAGGAAGCAGAAAAGTAGGATGGACAATACATAGATGAGGTAAACATAAATTAATAGAAATGGGTTAATTCAAGTTATAAGAGCTAGCTAAAACAAGCCTAAGCTATAGGTCAAGCTTTCATAATAAATAATAAGTCTCCTTGTTCATAATTTGTGAGCTGACTGGCTGGACAAAAAAAGACTCGTTACCTTCAACTGATGATACTTTCCAATAACTTTGGATCCTCTTTGTTGTTTCTATGCCAATCTGCCCCTTGCAATGTGTATCCATCCCTTTGGCTTCCAATGGCTATTGCTTTGTGCTTTTCACAGAGTGGGACTTCAGACAACCAGAAGCATTGCCTTGTCCACACACAGAATGTGCAAGGGCCTGGGAATAGAGTTCCCTGCCTTCCGTCTCCTCTTAACTCACTAGACTCCTTAGCAAATGGCCAATTAGTTCTGGACTATCAAAGACTGACCCAAAAATATCATTTCAAATCCCACTTCTGTTTATTCTGCCTAAACTTCCCTCTTTCCCTTACTATCTTCTACCAGAAATAATTCCTTAACAAAATAATTGGCCACAAATCCTCCTCTCTGAGTATGCTTCTAGGGAAACTCATTCTGAAAAGCTAAATCTAACTCAAAATCACTCATAAAAGGATGCCATTGCATTTCCCATCTATCTATCATTATTAATATGTGTGTATATATGGATCTAAAATAGAATTTTCTTGGAATTAGCTTATATTAACCAACTAGAATTCCACATAGTCTACCAAGTACCTTCCCTTACTAATTACTCTTTTTCAAAGAGAACATAAGCCTAGGCATAGTCTTATAATAAGTGAATATCAAAAGTAAAATTAGAAAACACAAATTAGTGTAGATTTCAAAACCATATTTTTCTTTGTAATAGTTTTTGGAGATTCTTTCATGAAAAACAATTAAGTTGAATTCATTACAGGTGACTTTTTAATGATACATAAATTATTTCTTTATGCCTCTGGAAGATATTTGGCTACTTTCAAATTGACATAGCAGTTGTTCAGTTAATGAAGTTCAATTTTAAAAGAGATTATAATATTAAAATATTAGGGAAATTTTCATAATAAATCAGGAAAATTTTTAAATGAACAGTACATAGTTTTTTACTCACTTCCAACTCATTTAATTTTTCCTGAACCATGCTAAGTCTTTNCCTCAGAGCAGTAATAGTCTTCAGTGGGAGAAGTGAATTAACTTTTGAGTTTAACATGAAAAAGGTCAAAAAGGCCATACATTTGATAACATAGGGAATTAAGTACTATTTCATTTTCCATTGTGTAACATATGACACATTTATTAGAAAATAACAAATAAAATACTTTTCATGCAAAAAAAGATCATTTTTAGCTAGAAAAAATGTATGTTCTTTCTAGATTAACTTTGTTTCTTTTGTTTGGAAACAAGGAACTGATCATATCAAATCTGATTACATATTTACATTTTAAGTAACAGCTTAACCTACATGCAAGTCAGATTACATTATATAACAGAAGCTATACGCATCCCCCAAGGGAAACTTAGCATTCACGACCATCTATTTATTTATTCCATAAATATTTTTGAGCGTCTAATATGTATCAAACACACACGTAGACCCCGTCCTGGGAACTCAGTCTGGATGTCCTTTCACCTTTATATCTCCGTGAAGCAATGTTTGATGCTATTGACTAATCCATTCCTCTTAAAATTGACCTTTCTCTAGAGTAGAGATCAGTGGTTCTCAACCTTCCTAATGTTGCAATCCTTTAATAAAATTCCTCATGTTGTGGTGACCCCCAACCATAAAATTACTTCATTGCTACTTCATAATTGTACTTTAGCTACTATTAAAAATCATAATGTAAATAATTGATATGTGACCCCCAAGGGGTTTTGACCCACAGGTTGGGGATCTCATCCTATCTGATTTCCTATCTTAATCTTTTGTCTTACTATGCTTATTCTGCCATTTGCTCATATCCAAATGTTGATATTTGTCAGTTCTTATCTGGCTACTGCTCGACTCCATCTTTCCTCTACAAGTTTCTGGCACCAGATAAAAATTCCTTGTCTAGATCTTCTCCACATGATGTGCTTATTTTCAATTGTCTACTTCACTACTATGCTGGACACACACAACCTCAAATTGAATGTGTCCTATTCCTAAACGTATATTCCATAGGACATGATATTCACTGATAATAAGGCCCAATTGCCTTAGCCATTGTCTCAAGCATTCTAATAACCCTTCTCTAGTTGNCTGGTATCTATATTCTTTTTCCTCCATTGTCCTATCAGATCACAATCCAGAGGATGCCACCAAAGCTATCCATGAAGGTCAGACATGAATAGCATCACTCTTCTCTTTAAAAAGTCTCTACAGCTTTTTGTTAGTTACAGCAGAAAATCCAAATTCAGAGTAGAGTATGCAATGTTCTTTTAATCTATTCCAATTAAATCCCCACCTATCCCTATCACACATTCCTCTGTGCTGAGTTATCAGTGTCCCTCGAAATCAGCAGGCACTTAAAGCCTTTGTGGTTTCATCCACAGAGTGTGCTTAGCCCAGAAAGTGTCCTTCTACTACCTGTCATCCAACTCACCCATGTAACTTGAGAGCCTCTGAAGAGTTGTCACTTTTTCTCAGTATTGGACTCTCACGGAATCACAGCATGTTTGCATTCTCATGGATACTGAGTGTCGAGTTTAAAACCCTTTACTGAGTGCAGCTTACTCTCCTTTCTGTTCTCATCCCTAGCTTTTTCCACAGTTCAACTAATTTTCTAGTCATCCAAGCTGCACATTGGTAGATACCATACTCTTTCACGTTTCATCATCCTTACTAAATCCTCTTCAGTCTGGAACAATCTTCTACCCTCTACATACATATTGCCCTTTGCTATGTGATAGTTTTTCCTCTTCCCTCCCTGATACAGCCAACTGAAACTGCCTGTCTATCCTTTCTTCTCCATGTCTAATTATTTATAATATTAAATTGAATCATACTATAAGCCTTGGTCTCAACTAATCATGAGACACCAATTTTGTCTCATTTACTGCATGTCCAGCAATCAGCACTTACCCAGTAAGTGACTAAAATCTTTAATTCAATTGAAAAATAAACTGGATTAATTGAGTCCTATACTTCTCATATCAAATGGTTTATAACTATGGCTGGCATTAAAGTATCATGGAGAACTCTAAAAGACAAATACTGATGCCCTTCCCTATCTCCAGGTGATCTTAATTGGTCTGGGGAGAATCTTACACTAGCACCATTTACAATGCTCTTTGGATGATGAAAACAAATGGTATTGAGCAGCACTAGAGAAGCAGGTGATGGACAGGCTGTCAGGCTCCATGAATAACAGTGAAGGCATTAGAATGNTGACACATGGGCACATATTCCTTACCATGACCCTCTGACTGACAAAGAGTCTTGAGAGGCTTGGATAAGTGGCAATTTTCATAATAGAAATGTAGAGTGTCCTGAGAACTGCTAACCCCCTTAAAGTCAAAACACTAAACATTTCTTACTTCTGTCCTTCTAACTATATTGAGGCTCCCTTGTGATTCATGGAACATGGGATTTAGTCTCTAAAACATCATAAACATCAACATGGGCCCTCAAACTCTTTCCTTGTCTTGGCCCTTTACTGCCAAAGCAGGTATAAATAAGCCTCACTTTAATCTCAGTCTTTCCTGTGCTTCTTTGTCATTTTGGATTCAGGTTTCTATGAGACTAGTCACCCAACCTGTCCTACATGTTTCAAACAGATCTCAGGGAACCTCTGGCTAGGATCTCAGCTTCAAATACATCCTTCTACAACTCTGTGAGGCTAAAATTGAGTCATTGAANACCATACTTCTGCTTTGCTGGCTGGCTCTGTTAAATGCTGGCTCTGTAAGAGGAGTGTTAGAGGGACCCTGCGTGACTGGAGAAGGAAGGGAGTGGCTTTGCTCCAGTGGAATTTCAGCTCCTCAGAGCATCATACTGCATTGTACAACAATGCCTAATTCTTTACCCTGATCATTCCAATGAATCACAGAATTACCCATCAAATCCAGTTTTTAGGTGTACCACCATTCTATCAGAGATGCCTATAGCAACCAGAGTTTACTCTCTGTAAATCTAGATGACAGGTACACAGGTACACAGGGGTCTTCCTCTGACCATCAGATGTCAACACCAATCAAGAAGAAATCCCACCACAACTCAAAGATCTGGAGTTTTGACCTACTGATGTCTCCTTCAAGCTTTTAGGTTCTAATAACTCTGTCTATCCTGTGTTCTTGAAGCCCCTCCCAGATCTGAAGAGAATAGACTGGGTTATTAGAACCTAAAAGCTTCCAACAGTGTTCACCTTGGCAATAATTTGGGAACTCTTCATGTCTTGTCAAGCTTCACTAAATAATTTAACTTCCTTATATTAGATTCTCAGTGTTAAGGTAACTGGCTTCTACTTTCTACAGCACCCTATTACTCTGAGCCTGACTCCAATAGCAATACCTGAAGTATGTTTAACTATTTCTACTCCTGACCCTTGTCACCATCCTCATTGGAATAAGCATTTGCAGCAACAGAATGGCTTGAGTTGTAATATTTGATTCACCACTGGTATAGTACAGCCAAAAATTGTGAATTATTTAACTTGAAATTTATCTATTTGACTAGTAAGGATGTTATTAGTAACCAGTTAGTTTGGGGCAACCAGCATAACTACAAAGACTTTTTGTGTCTATAAGGGATGTGCTCATGAGTCTTTGAATTAACCAGTGGTACTACCAACATAAGTGCTTGGCTCCCTTTCTGTGACTACCACTTTCTTTGAAGAAAAAGTATAATTGTTATCAATAACTGACAACAAATGTTGGAGAGAATGTGGAAATAAAGGAAGACTTACTCATTGTTGGTGGAAGTTCAAATTAATATAGCCACCATGGAAGTGTCTGGATAATTCTCAAAAATTAAAAATAAAACTACTACATATCCCTGCCTTGTGGATTGCTAAGCTCCCCTTCTAGCTAAACAACTCACTCTTACATGGCTTCACAGGACATATGATGTAACTCTCACCCTTAATGTGCTTTAATGTGATGTTGATTTTATATAGACTGACTAAAAGACAGTTGAAATTTCAAGCAGATAAACTACAAGGTAATAATATGTGTGAAATTATCAGAACTGAGATGTTTAGGGCTTAGTGAATGACAGTGTGTACTTGAATTTACATGCATTATTTAAGCTAATCATTGCAAGAAATCTGCCAAGTAGATTCTCCCCTCTTCTCTCTCTCACACACTATCTCTACCTCTGTCTTATTGCAGATGATAAAATTCTTAAATCAAAAAGTAAAATAATCTGTTGATATCTTACAACTTGGAAATGACAGAATCACAATTCACTTCTGGAGTCCCTTATCTATTCGCCAATCTATTANATTGCTTCCACACATATCCTTTGCTTTGGAGTGTGCCCCTTACCTTAAACACTACATGGATTTGTTTTTGTTAAGAGTTGGGTGTATAACTGATTTCTTTTGGAAATCCTTCAGGAATGATTATCTTTTGCTCCAATTCACTCAATACTGTTTAAATATTTTAAAATATGTAATATTCTTCTATATATGTATTACAGTTCTTAATTTGTAAATTTACAAAGGTTAGTCCTCAGACCATGGTTTCTGAATAAATGTATTGCCCCATGGGGCTTCAGATGGACAAAATTATAAGATTATTAATCTACAAGAAAAAAAAGAGTTGCTAACTACAAACTGAGAGTAAAGTCAAGTGTAAGAAAGTGGAGTTCCATTTTCATTTAATATTATAAAATTAATTTCTGGGGCTAGAAAGATGACTCAGTGATTAAGAGTGCTTGCTACTCTTCCAGAGGACCCAAATTCAGGTCAATACACAAGTCAGGGGTCTCACAACTCTAGATGCCTCCACAGGCATCTGCATGCACATGTTTCATAGACCCACAGAGATAAATAAAATGAAAATAAAGAAAACCTTTAAATTCATTTCAAAGTAATATTTCATAACTTTTTTAAGCTATGGAATTCAGCTTTACTTTAGGAAAACCAGGTTTCTTTCTGATCTTTTTTAAGGGAAATAGGAGAGATTGGAAGTTACCCTGTCCCCAACACTTTCTCAAGAGGGAAGATGCCACTCCACACTTCCTGCATGCTCATCTACACACACCACCATCAGCAAGGCAAGTTCCTCTGCAGGGGAAAAGGAGGAAAATACATTGGGAGCTATGAGTCTGTCAGATGAATGTGGAAGGCAGCCACCCCACAGTGGAGAGCAGGATCCCCAGCCTTGGGTAAATTGGCTTCCATGCTTGACCAGGAGAGTCACGGGTGAAAAGCAGAAAAGAAGTTTCTCTGAATGGCATCTTTGTAATCCAATATTATGGGCCAAATCAAGGAATGGAAGAGGAGGGTACCTGATGGAAATCACCTTGTCTGTGATTCCATGACAGTGAAAAGCCATGTAATAAGTGAGCCACAGGCAAACTGTACTTTCAGAGGCTGATCCTACACAGTGTTCAAAATTTACAATTAGCCTTGGCTTCTACTATTTCTTGTTTAGATAAATCTTTAAATAGATTTTATTTCCAGGGATAATTTTGTTACTCAAACACACTTTTAGCAAAATGCTACCAATAAGGAATGAATCTCAACTGTTTAAATAAATTTTGAAGGCATTTTACCATTTTAGACTCACTCATTCAAGCAAAAAATATTTATGACATGCCACATTCATGGTACTGTTCTAGGTNTTGGAGGACACAACAGTGAACAACACAGATGAAATGTTACCTTCAGAAAATTTATGTTCAATTTTGAAATTGGAGATTCATATGCAAATAAATTGATGTCAAAGATATTCCTTCACATACAGTGTCATCCTTAACGGGGAGTATTTTTAAGTAAGTAGGATTAAGCACACCATCAAGATAATTGCATTACACAACCTTACAAAGAAAACAGGAATAAAAAGATTTATCAATATATCATTCATTTTTTAATCTTTTTTTAA